>SJXO01000422.1:507359-539406 GCA_006408615.1 Connochaetes taurinus
GGGTTCAGGATGGGGGACACACGTACACCCATGGCTGATTCATGTCAATGGATGGCAAAACCCACCACAATATTGTAAAGTAATTAGCCTCCAAGTAAATAAATAAATGAATAAGAAACCATAAAAATTTAAAAAAAAATCACAGTGGAAATAATCCATTTTGAACAAATAACGAAGTTACAGCTCTTTGAAATGGTGTTTCAAAGAATATTTACATCTTTCAATGCATTTTTCCTTTTAAAAAGCTGTTGAAAATCAACCTAATCTCAGGGTAGCCAAGGGCCTGTTTCTGTGAATAAAGTTTATTGGTTCAGCCACACCCACCTGGTTGCTCTCATTCATCACCGTTTTTATGCAAATATTACATTTGTTTTAAAAGTTGAATCCACTATCAAAAATCTTTTACAAAGTAAACTCTAGGGCTATACAGCTTCATCAGTGAACTCCACATATTTCAAGAAAAAAAAAAATTCACAAAGTCTTTGAGAAAAACTAAAAAGGAACACCATTTAACTTGTATAAACCCAAGCCAAGCTGGACACAAAAACCCAGCAAGGAAGTTATAACAAAATAAATTAACTTATCTATCACCTTCTTGAACATAAATGCAAACATCCTAAAGAAAATATTACCAAACCAGATGCAGAAAAATATAAAAATGAAAATACGTCTTGAGCAGTGAACAAGGAAGGGAATGTAGCTTTTCTCCTGAACGTCAGTGCCATTTACTCCGTGTACCAGTCACCCACCAGGGCCTAGTGAGACCCCCCAAACCTCAGGGCTCCTGGGATCTGGAGGGGCCTGCCTGGAGCTTCTCTGTGGGCCTCCTGCGGCTGCAGTCAGTCGTGGGGACGGCAGTCGAGTGGGAGTGGGCTCGGGTGGCAGGTCGGCGCCCAGCTGCTCCCACGCTGCCAGCAGCGGACCCTGGGCTGGGCTCGGGCCGCCTCCCCCTGGCCGCTCACAGCAGGCGTCCCCCAAAAGGCTGACGAGAGAGGAAGAGCCTGCCCCAAACTGGAGCCGCTTTTTCTAACTGAGCATCATCACTCCTGCCCAAGGCCGTGGACACACAGCCCGGCCGGGGATGGAGGTGGGGCAGGACCACCCAGGGCGGGTGGACGGGTCTCCTGGGAGCCCCCACACCACAGCTCAGAGCACAGAGACTCTTGCAGGATCATGAACAAGCCTCGAAAGACACCTGACAAACGTCATTCGCAATGAGGCCTTCTAATAAAAGGTGCCTCCCCCGACCTTCCGGAAAACATCTAAAGCAGCCTCAGAGCATAGGGGATTCTGTGTTGAATATGGAAAACTTCCTCCTGGAGGCTGAGAGAGATGCTCACTAATTTTGTGAGTCTATAACAGACAGGCTGGTTACAACCTCTCTGGTAAATGTCATTCTAGAAGGTGAGATGCTAGAATTCTCAATTCCCTGCTGGGATTCAAATTTCTCAGTTTATCTTTGCCCACCTTGAGATAGGGAAAAATACTCTTAAAGGCATAAACAATTTACAACATTAACAATATTCACAGATGATAATCATGTCCACAAATAAGACCAAAGAAGCGTACAGACATCTGGAAATTATGAACGTCTAGAAATATGGATGGATAAAAGCGAAAGCTATCAGGATGACTCACGCCTTCATACAACAGAACCAGGAGAAAAAAAATTGAGAATATTTCTCCCCCCAAATCATTAGATATTCAAGAATATGCAAAACAGCATGAGTACTTAAAACGAGAAAATTTAATCCTTCATTGAAAAATACTAAAGAAATACTAATTAAATACAGAAATGCCTGTGGGTGGGAAAGACATCTGGAAATTATGAACATCTAGAAATATGGATGGATAAAAGCGAAAGCTATCAGGATGACTCACGCCTTCATACAACAGAACCAGGAGAAAAAAAATTGAGAATATTTCTCCCCCCAAATCATTAGATATTCAAGAATATGCAAAACAGCATGAGTACTTAAAACGGGAAAATTTAATCCTTCATTGAAAAATACTAAAGAAATACTAATTAAATACAGAAATGCCTGTGGGTGGGAAACTGTCCCCAAACTGGTCTACACAGCCACTGTATTCCAGCCAGAATGTGAATCAGTCTAGACCTTGACAGAAAGACCCAGATTAAAGGGAAAACAACGCCAGGAGGGGCTGAAGTGCTGCTGGAAATGAAGTGGTGGGAGGTTTGCCACTGGTTCTGACGTGGATTTCTGTTCGCAGTTTAGCATCTGTGAAGTCAGGGAGTGCATCACAAAGGAGGTTCTTTCCGTACTTTGCTGACAGCCTTACTCTTCATAGAGGTACATAAAATAGCAGGGCATGTTGATATTCACTGCATCTTATAATTGAAGGAATACGGCACTGTCAATTTATAATAATTGAAATTGTGGGGGGAAATGATACAGGGTTTGGAAAAATGACCACAAGACCACAGGAGAGCCCAGCAAGAGCCCCTCGGGTGCTGGCGGGTGCCGCTGACGGGGAGGAATTAAAGTAAACACCATCGGGGCAACAATGAGCTCCAAGAGGAAACTGTCAGTTGGACCCTTCCTCCATTCCAGGTGTGTTAAAGACGAATTCAAAAATTTAATAAATAGATTCTTGGCTTAGGAAGGCTTTCCTAACAAGGCACAAAAACAAAACGACGCGGGAGAAACCGCCGCGCGCACTCTGGCTGAACGCTCTCCATCCAAGCACCCGCTGAGGGTGATGCACCCGGCCCCGGGCGGCGCGAGGGCCACGGGGCAGCTCCCACACCTCCAGGGCTCCCGGCCACGCGCGCCAGCCTGCCTTCCGTAAGCCTCTGAGTTCAAATGGACGTCGGCATCAGCTGAAAACCCATCCGCCTCGTTGAGTGAAAGCCGACGGAAAAAGAAAATGAACACGGAGCAAACTCAGAGACCATCGTGTTTGTGGGCGGCCGGGCTCTGTCCACCCCGGAGGCCGGGCTCTGTCCACCCCGGAGGCCGGGCTCTGTCCACCCCGGAGGTTGGACTCTGTCCACCCCGGAGGGCCGAGCTCTGTCCCCCTCGGAGGCCGGGCTCTGTCCACTCCGGAGGGCGGGCTCTGTCCCCCTCCGAGGCCGAGCTCTGTCCCCCTCCGAGGCGGCAGCAGCAGCAGAGTCGAGGGGCAGGCTGCCTGCGCTGTCGCGAGTCGCACCTCCTCGGAAACGGCGGCTCGTCCCTTCTCGGGAACTGATCCTGCCGTCACGTGTGATGCCAACTTTGAAGGAAAGTCCAAATTATTTTAACTTGGAACACAAAGAAGGGAACTGCATCTTTGAGGACGCAAGGTTTCCCTGGCATCAACAGATTCGTGGGATGAGTGGATCCACCCCGAGGCTGGCAGCGGTGGAGAGAAACTCACTCCCCACGGAGCCCCAGCGCTTCTCCGGGCCTGGGGACACAGGAGCCGCAGGGAGAGGCTGGGGCTGGCAGGGCTGGGGCCGCGCTGCGGAGGAGGAAGGGAGGGAGGAGGAGAAGGCCTGAGGCCAGGATCTCAGGCGAGGGTGCGGGTCCGCAAATGGGCATCCTGGCCGAGCTTCGGGGACCACTGCCGGGGGGGGGGTCCCACACGTCACAGGCAGGGGGAGCTGGGTCTGGAAACTCGCTGGGAGACTCTCAGGGCAGGGAGCTTTGAGGACGACCCAGCTGGAAACAGGAGGAAGAGAAAATCAGCCTTCCTGGGGGCTGGAGGTGAAAGGCAGGAAGGGGGTGACCGTGGGTTCAGGGTGGCACGGGGCCCGTGGGCAGCTCTGGGCTGGAGCCAGGGCCCCTGACCTCAGCTCCCCGTGACTGACACCCTCCCCCATCCATCCAGAGCCCCCACCTAGGACAGCCCGACAGGGCTCGGCAGTGGGCAGGCAGAGTCCGGCCAGCTCTCCACACACGGACACGGGAGGTCTAAACACACACCCGTCCTTTCACAGGGAGGAAGGTGCCCGTGGTGGAGAGAGGCAGGCCTTGTATGTTTGCACGATCCAAAGGAAAACGTCAGATAAAGTACTCTAATCATCGGCTTTAAAATCTGAGGCAGACTTTAATCAGTGACACTGACCTTGTGGCTGCCACTCGGTATCAGACTCTCCCCACCATCCACCCCCATGACTTCACAGCCATCAGAGGCGGCAAGCAGGCTCTGTTAATAACAGCCTACTTGAGACGCATTTTTTTGAAGGGAAAAAAGGTAGCACTCTTATGCTGTTGAATGATTTCTATTTCTGTAAAAATAGACTGCTATAATGAGCCCCAAAGATCAAAAGACTCAACAAAATGGAATAACATTTGAATAACTCGGATTTGACACACAAAAAGCATTTCAGTGTTATTTAAAACAGACATCTACTTCCTTAAGCTGCATTTTAAAATGAAACCCAATTGTGAGAAAAATCTTAAGAAAAGAGATGTGTATACGCATTTAAAAGTCATAAAAGACACTGAAACAATCACAACAAAATTAATGAATTACCATTTATTATTACCAGATTCAGCTGTCAGTCACTCAGACACCGTTGCTGACGTTATCAAGCAAGTCTTTATATACTATAAGTGGGGATTTATCTGACTCCAAAGGTGAGAGTGATGACTCTCATCAGCACTAAGAGATATTGCTGCTTCTAGCAAGGAGGGGTCTACACCAAGTTCCACATGCTCTACAGGAAGTTACAGGTTTGCAAAGAGCAACTGACTGTCAGGCAAACAGTCTGAATGAGGATTTCAGTCTGGCAAAAGGTAGAAAGAAAATATGGGCTCATTTGGAAAGTGCAAACAGTCAGTGGAAACAGAATACGCCCCACGTGTCTAAATGTTCCCAGTGTGCCTGGGATTTCAGTGGAGAGGCCTTTACTTTTGATTCTGACAATAAGCAGGACACACTCCTCACTGTAGATATCGCGAGCTGTCCTTACTGAATGCAGCGGGTTCAGCGGCACGTGAGCTGCAAGTGTCAAAACAGCCATACGGCTGAGACACTTAATAACTAAGTCCCTCAGAAGACAGACTCTCCTGTATAATCACTCACACCCATCTTTACTGCACTAAATTTCTTTGCATTTTAACTCACAATATTACAAAGAAAATGGCCCAAATGCCTCGTTGGGATGCTACTGAGGCCAGGATCTCATGCGCTGGAGAAGGAAATGGCAGCCCACTCCAGTGTTCTCGCCTGGAGAATCCCAGGGACGGGAGGCCTGGTGGGCTGCCGTCTGTGGGGTCGCGTAGAGTTGGACACGACTGCAGCGACGTGGCCGCCCCAGCGAGCCTGAGCATGAGCCTGCCCGATGGGAGCTGCTGGCCTGAGGACAGTCGGGGCTGCTCCGTGCTCTGAGGTCAAGGGCAGGCCAGCCCCTGACGTCCTCCCGGGAAGGCCTTCCAGGAAGTGGCTTGGCGGAGCCGCCGTCTACGTGCTCTGAAGAATCAGCCACGCCACAAGTGCACGTTTTGCCACGATAATCTGGTTGTTCTTTTTTTTTTCCCCAATCTGGTAGTGGAAGCTTACAGATTCACTCTGTGAGAATGTAGTTACAGTGAGATGAAGCAATCTTGCTTAAATTCCTAACAGAAATGAGTCATGCACAAATATCCTCACAGTAAGATGGGAACAGGCCGTTTGTAAAGATTTTGACCACTGGATCAATCCTGAGGGACTGGATACTTCTGTAAAGATGGTAACATGGCTCCAAAGATATGACAGAAACCAAGCACAGACCGTGACCACCGACCCGTCGGCCCTCAGACACGGGGAGGACACGCCCGCGGCCGCAGGTCCTGCTCAAACAGCGAGCGTCAGCAGGGGCTCCAAGACTCTTACAGCGACCGATCTGACTGAGGCTTCCAAGATGCCAAAGGAGGGGCAGGTGAAGGAGAGAAGGGGGCGGCCTCGGCAGGAGCGGGGTCACCGCCCGGCAGGGTCCGAGGCGTCTGCTCGCAAAAGCAGGGACTCACCAGCACGCTGTCCTCGCTCACTTCGGGGAAGACACTGACCACCGGCCACATTTTCAAGGTTACGATGTCTCTTCGTCCTTCTTTTGGCAGTCCTCTTTTGTACCTTTGAGAGGATCTATCAGCTCTGTTTTTAATTCTATTTATTTAAACTACATATAAAAGAAAACAAGTTCACCACCTCTCGCTCTACCCCCACCCTGCCTCTTGCACCAGCCTGTTCTCTGAGTGTGGCTTCGGTTTNCACGTCTGCAGCTGTGCTGCACCACCTCCCAGCTCATGCAGCAGCTCCTGAGAGCACTTGTTGGGTCCAGTCAAGCAGAGGTTGTGGAGCAGAGACGTGGCCACATCTGAGCTGGGCGGGCACAGTGATGAGAGGTCTTGGGGAACCACAGGCCCCAGAGCACCTTTGTCACCCAAGCTTCTGGACACCGTGAGTCACCATGTTGTCCAACAAGAAGGATGGTCACTGGGGTCGGGCCAGGCAGCCTGAGAGCACGTACCATAGACCAAGCCTTTGCATGGCTATCAGATCAGGGACATAACCCAGGCTGCAAACATTCTCATGATAACTTTCTACCTACCTGAGGCATCAATTCATATTTTATACTTTCACAAAACATGGTGTTTAACAAAAAATTAAAGCCTCTTAATCTCCATGTTCCAAAACAGACCCAGCACCATCTATTTGCACATTCTGACTGCAGAGAATTGCTTTAAAAATAGATTCACCATCATCCAGAAGCACACCCCACATGTCCAGGCAAGTTACTGGACTTTAAGCACCTCTCCTTGTTTAAATGGAGAAGAACATTCCAGGAGCAAGGCCAGTCCACCCACCACTGGAGGGGGGCCACAGGGAGGACACCCTCTGGCCATCCAAGCTCCAAACTTCATGTCGCCTTCCTGAGTCCAAGCAGGTGGGCAAGGTGGGCCAGCCAAACGCCCACTTGAGCAACAGGCCAGACCCTCGAGGTCAGGAAAACGACTCAGGTCATCACTGGAGGCGGCACAAAGGTACAGAGACACGTGAGCCCAGCGCGCGGTCGGAGCTCAGGCCCTGGAGGCAGCGGCCCGGCTGGACGCCCCTGCTGCCCGGCTGGACACCCCTGCTGTCNAGGGAGGACACCCTCTGGCCATCCAAGCTCCAAACTTCATGTCGCCTTCCTGAGTCCAAGCAGGTGGGCAAGGTGGGCCAGCCAAACGCCCACTTGAGCAACAGGCCAGACCCTCGAGGTCAGGAAAACGACTCAGGTCATCACTGGAGGCGGCACAAAGGTACAGAGACACGTGAGCCCAGCGCGCGGTCGGAGCTCAGGCCCTGGAGGCAGCGGCCCGGCTGGACGCCCCTGCTGCCCGGCTGGACACCCCTGCTGTCCCACTGGACACCCTTGCTGCCCCGCTGGATGCCCCTGCTGCCCGGCTCAACACCCCTGCTGTCCCACTAGACACCCTGCTGCCCCACTGGACACCCCTGCTGCCCGGCTGGACACCCCTGCTGTCGCACTGGACACCCTTGCTGCCCCGCTGGACGCCCCTGCTGCCCCGCCGGGCCTCGAGGCTCCCCAGCCTCCAGGGGGCTCTTCCTCCTGCTGCAGCTTCCTCTCTTCCTGGAGGAAACCTTGACTCCTCACTCACCCTGGGGGATCTGCGGGTGTGCTTCCACCCTCTGGATGAGACGTGCCTTTTCAACCCCAGACTCCAGCGGGCAGGCTCGACCCCAGGGTGGGAAGCAGAGGCCAGGAGGGAGGAGGTGTCTGGTCCTCCCAGGATGGGGACACAGTCCTCCCAGGACGGGGCACAGCCCCCACACACACACTTCCCACGCTGATCTAAATTCATGCCCCACAGGCATGAACGCACGTGCCCCGCAAGACCAACCCAGGGCCACTGGCCACACTACTTCCCATGGGAGGCCTGGCTTGACCCTTGACCCTGGAAGGAGGATGTGCCTGATTAAATCGGGTCCTTGCGTAGGTACGTCCCTCCCNCACACACACTTCCCACACTGATCTAAATTCATGCCCCACAGGCATGAACGCACGTGCCCCGCAAGACCAACCCAGGGCCACTGGCCACACTACTTCCCATGGGAGGCCTGGCTTGACCCTTGACCCTGGAAGGAGGATGTGCCTGATTAAATCGGGTCCTTGCGTAGGTACGTCCCTCCCGGACACTCAGAGGTCTTCCTCACTGGCCAGGACCTGGAACCCAGGGGGACAGCCTGACCCACCTGCTCTGACTCAGAAGCTTTTAAATGACCTCCTCCACCAAACTGCCTGCTTGCTCTGTGAAAAAAACCTCAGTCTGCTCATTTGTAAAATCAGAACCAAAGGAGGAGACCTAAGCGTGTTACTTAAAAGAAAGGCATTTTTTGCATCTTCCTCGTTAACGCCATTACCCGTCCTGACTTGAAGTGCTGGTAACGTGGGCTAATACGGTGTCAAGAAAATCAGCTTCTCTCTTTCTGAGACACTGTTCTAGTTTAGAAACTCTGCGGTAGTTACAAGTACATACTTGACACTAAATTCTATACAGTTTCTTTATCTGGGAAAATTTACATGAGAAAAATCAGCTAATTTTCCACCCTAATGTTATATTAGGTTGAATTACAGAATTTCTTGTTAGACGTTTTTTACCCTNGAGACACTGTTCTAGTTTAGAAACTCTGCGGTAGTTACAAGTACATACTTGACACTAAATTCTATACAGTTTCTTTATCTGGGAAAATTTACATGAGAAAAATCAGCTAATTTTCCACCCTAATGTTATATTAGGTTGAATTACAGAATTTCTTGTTAGACGTTTTTTACCCTTAACTTTCAATAAATGGTTCACATACTCCATCACACCCACGTGGTACTAACCACACACACCTCATTAGTTTATGTTTAAAAATAAAATTCAACACCCAGAGCACCGAATGTAACAGCCCTGGGCTTTTCTGTCACATAATAACACATTTCTTTCAGAGAAATCACTCTTTCTTACAAAAATGATGGACATAAATTGGGTTAGGATATGAAATGAAGATAGCTTTTATTCTCCAAATAAATGCAACTCAAAGCACAAATGTAGAATCAATGCTAAAATCACTCCATTGTGCTGGGGAAATTCTTATGCTAACAACATTCCTATATAGATGGGTATTGGGTAACCCTGCATTCTAGAAATGATTGTCCAAGCCATTCCCAACTCCCTGACAGCTGGTTTCATGTGATGTAAATAAAACTCCGAAGAGACAGTATACAAGCACAAACCATGTGGTCAAAATTCAAAGGAATTTACTGATTGTGTCAGCAAATCATCATAATTTTGAATTGCAAAAACTGTCTTCACTTTATTTATTATCCCTTATTTATTATCAGTTGGTACTAAAAACAGTGATTGAGCAGCATTTCAGTAACAGAATATTTCAAATACTGTTTTTTTTTAAGTAAAGACAAATTATTACCTAATGCAAATTCAAGTTTTAATGGTAAGCTTTAGAACCACTTCACTGCGCTTTGTCTTTACTGCTTATAATGCTATGATAATAAATTAAATCACCACTCAATGAATTGTCCAGAGACAGTACTGCAATGGCATTTCTTAATTCCTTAACTGAGCACTAAACACATTTACCGGCTCCAAAATGTGTGCTGATATGGCAGCACAGAGCAGTCTTCACACCTGAGACGCACTGAGCGGGGAACAGGCGGCCGCAGGGCCCCCGGGAGGCTCTTCCCAAGACTGCCAGGAGGGCGGTCCCAACACCCGCGCTCCACTGCAGCCGGACTTCCCTGCCGTCCGCAGGATTAGCCACCGGAAACCCAGGTGACGCTTTTCTCTAAGGGCTGCGTGTAATTAGGTGACGGTTCCAGGGCACTTCTACTATAGACAAGGGAGAAAGACTCTGCACAATTAAGTCAGAGGACTAATCTCAGATTCCCCCTGCAAAACTGTAGCTTTTAAAGTTTGACAGACATCTTGCAGAAAGCTTAGAGGCCAACCAGGAGAGCAGGTAAGATTCCCCACAGCTCACACCGGAGGCATAACCAGGAGGCAAGTAACGGTGGAAATACATCTGGTCAATCAGACACGCAGGCCCCGTGCTCTCAGCTGGGAAGCCGTGTATCACAGCTCTGACTCATAAACACACAAACCCGAGACAACAGCCTCCACTGGTGAACCCCTGAAGGAAATAAACTGTTTAGTTAAGTGCAAAACGCACTACCCCAGGGAGAGAAACTCAAATCCCCCAGTGAAGTGTGCCTTTACTATTCGACCCTGTGACCCTCCTCAGAAGATTCTAACTTCAAGACGCCCTCACCTACAGAAAACCACACACCCAGAAATACCACTTGCAACACTTCTGTATTCCCAAAAGCCGGAAAGAACAGTGTCATCAGCAGGGGACTGGCTGAATGTACACACTGTACCTTCATGCAGTGACTGCTCTGCAGCCAAGAAGGGACAGCCACACAGCAGCATGGAGCCAGGCTAAGGCAAACTGAGGCACCAAGAGGAACACCAGCCCTCCAGCCGGGCTCAAGGCAAGCACAGCACCTAGGGGGTCACCAGCATCCAGTATGGAGCCAGGCTCAAGGCAAGCCCAGCACCTAGGGGGTCACCAGCATCCAGCATGGAGCCGGGCTCAAGGCAAGCTGAGGCGCCATGCCATGTACACAGTGTCTGATACGCTCCATCTGAAGGATGATGTTGTAAGGAGAGGGACCTATAAGAAAATGAGGAAAGTACACATTAATTTTCAAAAGTAAATACCATAAACATAACCTAACCCAGAAAGTAATGACTACCAACATGTGCAGGAAATATCCAGACTGAGTGAACAGGGACTGGATTGAGAATTCTCTGAGTTTTCTAGTCTATAGTTTTAATTTTTCACAATGTAATTTTTTACAAATTCAAAATTTAATTAAGTCAAAAGAAAAACATTAAAACCCAAACAATAGAAACTGATTAATTATTAAAGCTGACTGCATAATAAACTACAGAGAGATAATAAGTATTTCAAATAATTTTGAACAGTATACTGATCTGTAAGTCTATAACTGACTATATTCTAAAGCTCAACGATGAGCAATGAAGAAATCTTCAGGATGAACGTGTAAGCTGACTTTCTCAGTGTCCACCCTCTCCGTCTTCGTCTTGTTCTGAGTGCCCAGGCTCTGTCTTCATTTCGGCTGCCTGAATTTCTGGCCCCATCCTCACACCTCGCACTACGTGCGGACTGACCGGCTGGCCGTCTCACTGCATTATCCCTTTCTGGCACGTCGTAGTGCCCACTACTTTGTTCTGAATCACAAGCCAACAGCCTTCAAAAACCACTGGAGGTGAACCACTCGTTCTGACAGTTCATCCCCTTCTTTCTCAAACACAAAGGACACCAGCAGAAGCCGCGGCCTTTCAACCAGGACACTCCACTCCCTCATCAGACACGACGGCAGCGGGCAGAAAGCACCTTAACAGGACGTCTTCCCCACATGACAGAGCCTCTGATTTTCTTTAAAACAGAAAGAACGAAGAGAGAGTGGAAGGAGAGCCCCTCATTCTCCATCGTGAATCCGAGATTAGGCGACTTTTCTTGTTGTTCACTCGCTCAGTCACGTCCAACACTTTGTGACCCCAGGACAGCAGCCTGCCAGGCTCCCCGTCCTTCATCATCTCCCAGAGCTGCTCAGACTCACGTCCATCGAGTCAGTGATGCCATCCAGCCATCTCCTCCTCTGTCGTCCCCTTCTCCTTCTGTCCTCAATCTTTCCCAGCATCAGGGTCTTTTCCAGTGACTCAGTTCTTCCCATCAGGTGGCCAAAGTACTGGAGCTTCAGCTTCAGCATCAGTCCTTCCAATGAATATTCAGGACTGATTTCCTTTAGGATGGACTGGTTGGATCTCCTTGCAGTCCAAGGGACTCTCTAGAGTCTCCTCCAACACCACAGTTCAAAAGCATCAATTCTTCGGCGCTCAGCTTTCTTCACAATCTAACTCTCACATCCAGACGTGACCACTGGAGAAACCACAGCCTTGACTAGACGGGCCGTGGACCTTGACAGATGATGATGAACCCGTGTGTCGGGTGTGTGTGTGTGTGTGCCCGTGTGTAAGTGTGTCTAAGGACTCAACATCAGCACACCCACATCTCCTGAGCTCCCAGGTGTGACTCAGGTACACACGTCCACAGAACTAGGTGTGGCAGCCAGAGGGCAGGCTGCCCCATGGCAGAACTTTCTCTGCAAAAATAGACACTCCCCGGTGCTCTTCTCTAAACAGTGTCTTTTCCTTCTTCACGACGGTTCTTTGAAAGACAATCGTGTGTGCAATTCGTGCTGTCGTAATGCTGTTCTCTCCTGCCACACTGACGTTAAATGCTTTGAAACAGCGCTTTCTGTCACACGCACGGATACATCACCAAGTCTGTCAAAAGACCTGAAAATCACATTGCATGGGAAACTTCGAAAAGTCAAATTTAAGAAGACTTTAAATACATGTAATTCATAAGCTTGTGTTTATTTTCATGTAAGAGTAAAACATAATTACTATCCAAATCGTCTCCAAATTAGACATCCTTTCTTATCACTGTATAAGTGGTAAAACTATTACAGTCTTTTGTAAAGCCCTTAAAATAGTCAAGAATGGCTATAAATTCTCAACACTAATACCGACGTGAAATAAAATAAAAAAGATAAGATTACCAGAATCCACTCATAGCCTGTGAAGGTTAGGAACATACTAAATTCCAAATAACAAATGCAAATTTATTTACAGAAGCACAGATCAGTATATTATCTCGAACTGGATTTGATTCACCGCACAATATGCAAATAGATATTTTCTAAAAGCTGCAAGGAAGCTTCTCATTAAAATTAAGAATCCTCCTTGGAAATCACTGCAAGATAATCTTAATGCCCATTTTAATCTGTCATCTGTCATGATTTAATAAACAGTTCGGAGGTCCATGGTGCAGTGGTTGGGCCAGCCACACGCCAGACTCGCCAATAAACAGTTCAAACCTGGTTATAATCACGTAAAACACAAAGTACCCCAACCTAAAAACAAACCCAGTTGAGCTCACAACCAAATTTCATTCCTACCACCAACTAGCATACCAGGAAAGTTAATAACTGCGACGTCTATTTTAAGAAATCGCTGTTCACTACAACTAGCAAAACTTTTAAAAAAGAACTTTTGTATGATCAATTTAATTCTAACTAGGCTTAAATCTTTAGAGAACTGATCTCATGTAATTAAGATATTTTAGAAAAGGAGTTCCCTTTAAGCAGAAATTTCAAGCATATTGTGAAACAGTTCACGCGAATCACCGTACGGTCGGCCCATGCAGAGGAGCCGACCCGAACATCATTCCTTAGGGTGGTGTAGGCTTTTTCCCTCACAAACCTGGTTTACTGAGAACACTGTCTCTGTTTTACAGCAAGAACAGGATTATTCTCAGTTTGCCATAAAAAGCTGAAGACTTCAGTAGTGAGAGGAGCATCCACCTTCTTGCAACAGAGACTAAGGATGTAATCTCTGTCATGACAGTGATGTCAGGCACGACACAAATGGCAAGGAGCTAACAGAAGCAGACGACATTAAGAAGAGGCTGCAAGAACACACAGAAGCGCCGTGCAAAACGGGACCTTAATGACCCGGACAGTCATGGTGCGGTCACTCACCTAGAGCCAGCATCCCGGAGGGTGACGTCACGGGGGCCTCAGGAAGCAAAACCAAAACAAAGCCAGTGGAGGAACGGAAGTCCAGCTGAGCTAGTTCAAATCCTAAAAGATGCTGCTGCTTAAGTGCTGCACTCAATATGCCAACAAAGTTAGAAAGCTCAGCAGTGGCCACAGGACTGGAAAAGGGCAGTTTTCATTCCAATCCCAAAGCAAGGGAACACCAAAGAATATTCAAATTACTGTACCGTTGCGCTCATTTCACACACTAGCAAGGTAATGCTCAAAATCTTTCAAGTCAGACTCCAATAGTAAATGAACCAAGAACTTCTAGATGTACAAGCTGGGTTGAGAAAAGACAGAGGAACCAGAGATCAAATTGCCACCATCTGTTGGGTCATAGAAAAAGCAGGGAATTTGAAAAAAAAGTCTACTTCTGCTTCACTGACTACTCTAAAGCCTTTAATTGTGTGAATCACAGCAAACTGTGGAGAATTTTTAAAGAGATGGGAATACCAGACCACTTTACCCACCTCCTAAGAAACCAGTAGGCAGGACAAGAAGCAACAGTTAGAACCAGACATGGACAGCAGACCAGGTCACATCTGAGAAAGGAGTCCGCCAAGGCTGTATATCATCACCCTGCTTATTTAACTTAAACGCAGAGTTCAGTTCAGTTCAGTCGCTCAGTTATGTTCAACTCTTTGCAACCCCATGGACTGCAGCACGCCAGGCCTCCCTGTCCATCACCAACTCCTGGAGCTTACCCAAACTCATCTCCACTGAGTCGGTGATGCCATCCAACCATCTCAACCTCGGTCATCCCCTTCTCCTCCTGCCCCCAATCCCTCCCAGCATCAGAGTCTTTTCCAATGAGTCAACTCTTTGCATCAGGTGGCCAAAGGATTGGAGTTTCAGCTTCAACATCAGTCCTTCCAATGAACACCCAGGACTGCTCTCCTTTAGGATGGACTGGTTGGATCTCCTTGCGGTCCAAGGGACTCTCTAGAGTCTTCTCCAACACCACACTTCAACAGCATCAATTCTTTGATGCTCAGCTTTCTTCACAGTCCAATTCTCACTTCCATACATGACCACTGGAAAAACCATAGCCTTGACTAGACGGACCTTTGTTGGCAAAGTAATGTCTCTGCTTTCTAATATGTTGTCTAGGTTGGTCATAAGTTTCCTTCCAAGGAGTAAGTGTCTTTTAATTCCATGGCTGCAGTCACCATCTGCAGTGATTTTGGAGCCCAAAAAAGTAAAGTCTGACACTGTTTCCACTGTTTCCCCATCTATTTCCCATGAAGTGATGGGACCAGATGCCATGATCTTAGTTTTCTGAATGTTGAGCTTTAAGCCAACTTTTTCACTCTCCTCTTTCACTTTCATGCAGAGTACATCATGCAAAATGCCAGACTGGATGAATCACAAGTTGGAATCAAGATTGCTGGAAGATATATCAACAACCTCGATATGCAAATGATACCACTCTTATGGGAGAAAAGGAAGAGGAACTAAAGAGCCTCTTGCTGAGGGGAGAGAGGAGAGTGAAAATGCTGGCTTAAAACTCGATATTCAAAAAACTAAAATGGTGCCATCCAGTCCCATTACTTCATGGAAAATGTTATAGAAGGGGAAGAAGTGGAAACAATGACAGACTTCCTTTTTTTGGGCTCCAAAATCACTGCAGATGTGACTGCAGCCATGAAATTAAAAGATGCTTGCTCCTTGGAAGGAGAACTATGACCAGCCTAGAAGTATGAGTCACTCAGTTGCGTCTGACTCTTCGCGATCCAATGGACTGTAGCACATTAAAAAGCAGAGACACCACTTTGCTGAAAAAGGTCCATCTAGCCAAGGCTATGGTTTTTCCAGTGGTCATGTATGGATGTGAGAGTTGGACTGTGAAGAAAGCTGAGCGCCGAAGAATTGATGCTTTTGAACTGTGGTGTTGGAGAAGACTCTAGAGAGTCCCTTGGACTGCAAGGAGATCCAACCAGTCCATCCTAAAGGAGATCAGCCCTGAACATTCACTGGAAAGCCTGAGCTGAAGCTCCAATACTCTTCACATCCAATCACCTGATGTGAAGAGCCAGCTCACTGGAAAAGACCCTGATGCTGGGAAAGACTGAAGGCAAAACGAGCAGAGGGCAGTAGAGGAGAATAAGATGGTTAGATAGCTTCACTGACTCAATGGACACGATTCTGAGCAAACTAGTGGACAGGGAGGCCCGGCGTGCCGCAGCTCATGGGGCCGCAGAGTCGGACAGGACTTAGCGACTGAACAATAAGTATTAAAAAATAAAGTAAATTTTTAAAATTAAGGTGCGTTCATCTTTCAGGTTCGTTTACATAGCTAGTCAGCAGAGTCTCGTTTCTATCAGCACCTGCTTTGCAATAACTCACTTCCTAGGCCAACACCACTGGGGTCACTGCAGTTAGTAAAATGAAGCGTTGAGGGTGCAGCGGGAATTTAGAAGTCGACGGGGCAGTACGTTAATGAGTAAACAATACGAGAAGCAAGACAATTCACAGCTACTTATTTGAGAAATAACAAGGCTATCCGCAAAGAAAGCTGGTGTTTCAGCGAAGTCACATCAAGTGCACACAGTGAACAATAAAGTTTTCCAAACTGAGCTGAGAGGCACCCTGCAGAGACGTGCACGCACCCATCCCGGGGCCACGGGACGCCCCCAGGTGCACCAGGCACAGCCCCTCACAAGCAGGAAGCCCCCGGGGGTGCCACCGCCCTCCCTCTTACCTGTCAAAGCCCCCGAACCGAGACACAAGGAAGGCTGTCCAAACGTGGGGAGAAATGCTGAATCTCCTGACACTCCCTCACAGCCAGATGCCTGCCCATGAGAATGTGGAGCTGAAGGAGCCACGACTGACAAGTTAGGAACAACCCATCGGAAAAGCTGGCTGCAAGCATGGACAGAAGAGTCTCAGCAGAAAAAAGCAATTAATTGCACTGGAAATTTTGGAGAAATCTGTAAGACAGACTTTATTAAAGAGTTGTCTTTATAAAAGAGCTCCACGGAGTTGCCTACACACTTCGGACTGAAAAATCTGTGCCTTTAACGGGAGATCACCAAGGTGGAGAAACAGGACAGAATACACCCGGACACACCACGGTCATACTGCTGACCTCCGAAGACCCAGGGGAAGCCTCAGAAGCGTCCAGAGAAACAGGAAGCCTCACTCAGAGACGAGGATGAGACGCACACCGTGAGTGAGGCTGGAGGAAGCCCCAGGGAGGTGGGAGGATGCGTTAGAGACGTGACTTTCCTAATTATAATCTCCCCAGCAGACAACTGTCTACAGCAAGAGCAGACATTGCCGCCTCTTTACCCAACCTGCCGTCCTCTGTCTTCTAATGCAGGCAGGGGCTGAAGCCATTAAAATGGAATGTTACATAGTTATCCTTATGGTTTAACAACTGCTTTTTAGTTTCATCTGTCTTTTTCCTTGTTGCCCTGGCTTTTAGAGTCAATAATTTTATTAATATTTTCTGCTCTTTTTCTTAACTTTATAATTCTTTTTAAATGTGCATGTGTCTGGTTTGGAATTTACACCACACATCTTTAACGTACCACAGTCTCCATGGTCTGCCTTTGGGTAATACATGACCTCCCGTATAACCACGAGAACCTTATGATAGCATCCAGCCCTTTCCCCATCCTCCCTACTATTGTTTTCAAACCTTCAGCGCTTAAAAGGTTTAAATATAAGGCCAGAAACTATAAAGCTCTTAGAGGAAACACAGGCAGTAGACTTCTGACATAAATCACAGAAAGATTCTCTCTGACCCACCTCCTAGAGCAATGGAAATAAAAATAACAAACGGGACCTAATAAAACTTAAAAGCTTTTGCAGAACAAAGGAAACTATAAACAAGATGAAAGGCAACCCTCATAATGGGAGAAATAATTATAAACGGAGCAACTGAGCGAGGATTAATCTCCAAAACATAAAAGCAGCTCATGTAACTCAACATCACAGAAACAAAGAGCCCAGTCAGAACATGGGCAGGAGACCTAAGAGCCATTTCTCCAAAGACAGACAGACGGCCAAGGAAGGCAGGAGAGCTGCCCGGCGCCGCTCACTTCTGCCGCTGCTGCGTCGCTGCAGTCGTGTCCGGCTCTGTGCGACCCCACAGACGGCAGCCCACCAGGCTCCCCCGGTCCCTGGGATTCTCCAGGCAAGAACACTCACTGCCACAGAAACGCAAACGCAAACCCAAACCACAGTGTTATCAGCTCACACCAGTCAGAACAATCCTCATCAAAAGCCTACAGACAACAAATGCTGGAGAAGATGTGGAGATAGGGAACCCTCCTGCACCGTTTGTGGGAATATAAGCTGAGACAGCCACTATGGAGAGAAGTATGGTGATCCCTTAAACAGCTGAGAATAAATCTACCATGTGACCCAGCGGCCCCACCACTGGCGTGCACCCTGGGGAAAGCCCGGTCCTGAAGGACATGAGCACCCCGTGCTCCCTGCAGCACCGCTCACGACGCCCAGCCACGGAAGCAGCCTGGATGCCGTCGACGGACGGGTGGATAAGAAGCTGCGGCACGCACACGTGCAACGGGCTGCTACTCAGGCATAGAAAGGGATGGATCTGAGCCAGCTGTAGAGAGGTGCGTGAACCCAGGGCCCCTTACCAGAGTGAAACCAGAGAGAAACCAGTATCGTACATTGACCCATACGTCTGGAATCTAGAAAACAGTACTGATGAACCTATCTGCAGGAACAGACGTAGAGGAGCTCAGTTGGCAAAGAATCTGCCTGCAGTGCAGGAGACCCGGGTTCGATCCCTGGGTCGGGAAGCCTGGAGAAGGAAATGGCAGCCCACTCCAGTATTCTTGCCTGGAGAATCCCATGGACAGAAGAGCCTGCTGGGCTGGTCCATGGTGTTGGAAGAGTCGGACACGACCTGGTGACTAAATCACCACCAGATACCGAAGGTTTTTTCAGTTAATTGGAGGAAAATTGCTTTGCGACGTTGCGTCAGGTTCTGCTGTACACAGTGTGAGTCCGTCATAGTTACGTATATATCGCCTCCCTCCCCTCCCTATCTCAGAGCGCCAGGGTGGTTTCCCGTTGCTCCACAGCAGCTTCCCGCGAGCTGGCTGTTTTACGTGAGACAGTGTGTATCTCTGAGTGCTGCTTTCTCAGCTCATGCCAGTCCTCCTCCTCCCGCCGTGCCCAGTGTCTGTCCACTACATCCGTGGTGGTTTGCTGGTTGTCTCTTGTGCTGCAGGCAGATTCTCTGCCAACTGAGCTAAGAAGGAAGCCCTCTTCAACACCTAACACCTTCAGTAAGTCCTATGGCACACTATTACAGACCAGGAAGCGCACACCATCAAACACCCATCAGAAGCTTGCAGGCCCTAATGATACCACACATTCCTTTGAGTGAAAATGAAATGCTAACCCAAAGGACCACTTTCAACCTGTATCTCAGAGAAAGGATCATAAGAGGGATCAGAGAGCATCTGAGATGAAGTAAAAATGCCAAAATGACAGCTCAGAAGTCTGTGAAAGGCAGCCACAGCGCTTAGAGGAAGTTAATGACATTAAATGTTTAAAACAGAAACAAAAGTCCCAAAATCAGTGATCTGGTCTTTCTCCTTAAGAGACTAAAAGAAGAATCAGCCCAAAGTCAGCAACAAGAAGTAAATAAGAAGTTATAAAACAGAAATGAGCTGTTTTTTTTTTTTTTACAAAATAGAAACAATAAACAGAATTCTTTGGAAATCAACAAAATGGAGAGCTCATTAGCTAAAGGGTCTGGGGAAATGGGGAGAGGAAGAGGAGGGTAGAGGTTCACAGAGGGGGTGCAAGTGAAGTTCAGGGGTTGGAGAGGATGAGAGAATACTGTGGACAGCTGTATGATATTAAGTTGGATAACAGGGATGAAATTAACAAGGGTGTTAAAACAGTCAGATGACCAAAACTCACTCAATAACAGATAGCCCAAATGGCCCTCTATCACCTCTACAGAGGAAGTTCAAGGCCCCAGCTGCTTTCCTGGAAGTTCTTTACAAACCTCCCGGAATGACCAAGAGGAGCCACACACGTCCCCACTTACCTTACCAAGCCGGAATTACCGGCATCAAGCCACAGTTGTGAACACTCTCCTGCTCCGCAAGGGTCTGCAGGTTCCGGAGTCGGGCATGGACGCACCCCCATCGGAATTCACCCTCTGGCCCCAGGGTCCGCCCTCGGGCGCCTTCCACGGCCGCTCCTGACCTCAGAAGCCCATGTCCTCGTGGTCCCCAGGACAGCCAGGCCGGGCAGCCGAGCCTGTCACCGCCCGCTGCCACTCAGACACGCCCTCTGGCCAGACAGGGGCCATCGTCCCACATTCTCTGTAACTTGTGCATTTTCCAAACAACTTGGCCCAGCATTAAGCAGATAACCAACATTCCAAAAATCTGTGTCAGAAAATTTTTTGTTTATATATGTATGTAAATGTACATATAGTATATTATAATGAGTCACTCATTGACAGATTAACTACAAAGTAATATTTCAACTTTATTTTAAAGCTATTAATGAGGAAAATATATTGAATTTTAGGAATATTCTGTGAAGTTTAGCCCTTAGCTATACACCCTGAAAATGCTGAGCATTTTACTGGCTTTCCTAAGATGCTTCATCTTTCAGGAATGCCAAGGACATTTTCTTTAAACAACACAATCTGTTCTTTAATTTGAAAAGTACTACATTTTGTCTTCTCTACTATAGGAACAAATCCTCTATTTAAGGAAGAAAAATTGTCCCACTCACTAAGGAAGCGGTCTCCCTGGATCTTTTACAGAACTGCTGGGAGTCTCCAAGGCTCTGGGCTCTTTAAGAAGACAGCAGCCTCAGGAACGACTCTGGCCGATGGACTTCTTCCGATGGACACTGCTCTAAGCGTTTTTCTCTCCTTCCTTGTAACTCAGCGTTGTGGACTCAGAGCATTTGCCAAACTCCAGCCTCTTCACGGAAAGCACTATTTAATCATTTTAATTCACATTATCCAGTTGGCCACTGAGTCCAGGCCAACTCAAGTACAGGGCATCTTTAAGAACATGGAAATGAAAACAGAAAGCCGATCCCATGTGAGATTTTCTCTTGTTCTGAAGGTGTAGTTACTTTTTGTTCTTCTCTCCAAAACAACCCTGTTAGAGCCTGAGAGAAGAGTGGCTGGGAGGTCCCAGAGATCATGAGACTCCCAGGAGATCCCCTGATAGATTATCTCAGGAGGTCCCTAACACAAGATCCCAGGAGGTCCCCTGAGAGAAGATATCAGGAGATGCCTGCTATGAGATCCCAGGAGGTACCCTGGCTGTGCTCAGAACCGAGAAGCAGCGAGCAGACACCATCCCGCCCCACCACGTGCCCTTGCTCTTTGCCCCGGCCCTCCAGCCTTGTGGTGTAATAGGAAAGTGGACATTTGGCAAATATGAAATTCTCTCAGTTTGATCTCTCTCAAAAAAGGTTATATGATTTTACGGCTACTTGCAGGAAAATACACACACACATGCATTTTATATCCATAATTTCAGCATATAATCCAATCACACACATTGGAAAAAATGGGAGCAAAGATAAGAGGCCTCTCCCCTTCTCTCCTCTCTCCTCAGTTGGCTTCTCAAAATAAACAGATAAGCAGCTTGGGTCTCTGAGCTCTACCATTTCCTCTGCTCTCTCTCCCATCCAGGAAGCTGTGGTGACACCGGCTGCCTTAACCCTAGCCACTCTCGTGAGAAGAAGCTGAGCAGTCACGAGGGCCCATCCCAAGGCAGCAGCAGTCCCGCCGATTCCGGGCCGGGCTCCCTGGGGGACGGTCCCCGGTCCTGCAGAGGAGGGGTCATCATGGGCTTGTGGGGACAAGCCTTCCTGGGACGTCACCTCAGACAGCCAGGCTCTGGCTGGAGTCCTGAGGGACCAGTGTACCGAGAGTCAGTTTCTCTCTTCAAAGAAAGTTACTCTTTGCTGCTGCTAAGTCGCTTCAGTCCTGTCTGACTCTGTGCGACCCCACAGACGGCAGCCCACCAGGCTCCGCCGTCCCTGGAATTCTCCAGGCAAGGACACCGGAGTGGGTTGCCAGTGCCTCCTCCAATGCACGGAAGTGAAAAGTGGAAGTGAAGTCGCTCAGTCGTGTCTGACTCTTTGTGACCCCATGGACTGCAGCCCATCAGGCTCCTCCATGGGATTTTCCAGGCAAAAGTACTGCAGTGGGGTGCCAGTGCCTTCTCAGACTCTCTGTAGACATGCTCTGAAGCTAAAGCACAGATGTGCCTGGGTGCCAGATTTCATCCTTGTGGGGACATCTCTGCCTGGACCAGCACCACGCAAGCTGGAGAATATAAGGGCTGTCACCAGCAGAGGCCCCAAAATTCAGGTGGAGAATCTGGTTTCTCCCACATCCTAGAAAAGAAAATGCCAACTGAGAGAAACAGACATCCATCAGCAGACACAAACCCTGCTGCTTTGGAAGAGGAAAATGTCTTAATCATACAAGCTGCTGTAGCATGAAACCCTTTCTCGCCAGTTTCTGATTTGCCCAAAAGAAAAGCAACTAGGCTTTCATCTAATGAAACTGGGCACACATGTTTGGGTAGCTTTGCTTTTTCAGAATCTGCTACTTATTCACTGAGGAAAAGGCAATTACTCTTCAGGAGGTGGGGTTTTCCTCAGGAGGCAGTTTTTCTTCCTTGGAAACCAGATTGTGTTCAAGAAAGAAGTGATTTACACACATTTGGTTCTTCAGCAACACTTGATGATTGGATTTTGTATTTTCACAAATTGAGGTGACCGCTCTCGGGGGAAAAATGAACAAAGGTTTCCTGGGAACCAAGCAACGTATAATGTACTTGTGCCCGGAGCATCTTTCCCAGCAAAGTGTGTAGCTCAGCACATCTCTTTTCTATTGCTGCGAAGAAAAAGCCCTGTCAAAGAAACAAAAAATCTACATCCATCCCGGTTAAACGCTGATGCTGAAACTCCCTCTCTCCTGTTGAAAATCCAGTCCCGGACCTGCAGACTTCAGACCTGGGCTCCCACGGAAAGCGGTCCGGGGGCCCCGCCCCCAGAGGCGGCCCGGACGAGGGCCTCCGCCCCGGGCTTCCTCGCTCACTCGCCCTGCGCTGCCCTGGATCCTGCGCCGGGTTCCGCCCTCCTGACCCTGCCCGTCACCGAGCGGCGCGCGGCACAGCGGGGTCTGCAGGGCACAGAGGCTGTAGGGGGTGTGGGGGACGGGGGGATCACACCAGGCAGAAAGGAGGAGGCCCCAGCAGAAAAGGGCACTGAGGTGCTGAAAGGCACCGGGAAATGAGCTGGAAGCGAGCCCCCCACCCCGGCCAATCGGGGACCATGTGCCACGCCAGGTCGCCTCCTCTGAACCGTGCGCTGCTCAGGCAGAGGCGCCAGGGCACCAGGGAGAAGGAGTAGGCAGAGGGAGACGAGACCTGGAACAGGAGCCCGGCCAGCAGGGCGCGTGTCCATCCCGGGAGCAGCCCGCCCAGGTGCCTCCCTGATGGTGCCGCAGGTTCTAAAGGAGGTGCGGGTTTGTCCCCCTGACTTGCTCATGCCCACTGCCCCCGGGGCACACGGCCAGGTGGGTGCAGACGCCGCAGTGCTGAAGCTGAGGACGGGGCACTCAGGGCTGGAATGCCAGCTCTGAAGCCTTAGCTCTCACCCGGGGAAAACGTGGAAGACCAGGGAAAGCAGGGCCGGGACAGGCCATCAGGATAAGGAGACGGTCCTGCGGCCAGACCTGGGCTCGAGAATCAGCCAGCTGCCCGCCGGCACCGCGTCTGTCACCGCCGTCCAAGAGAAACAAAAGCATCTTCTCTCCGTGAAGCATGTAAAACAAGCTTTCGTCACATGCCTCTATTTTTATTTATTAAAAAGCAGAGCATTCCAGATCGGTCCATTTATTACACTTGTTTCAGAGAACTCACGGGGCTAAACTTTCAGATAAACATCTGGTTGCAAATACAAGCTCTGCAGAAACCATTGTATTCTTGGAAAAACAGATGATAAACCATGATTTCACTTTATCTTGACTTTAAATATACAACAGTGGGTGAAGATGTGGATATTGTCATCCAGAAGTGCTGTTTTCTCTGTGTGGCGTCCCAGTGACTCGAGAACACACCAGTTCCTGAAGGTGGCGCTTGGCCCCCAGGTCCGGAGGAAACAGAACCTTCAGGAATGACTCGTCATCAGAGGCTTTCAGTTCACTCCTAGGCACTTGCTCTCGTTTTGCTGTTTACTATGAAAATCACCCTTTCTCATCTGTTTTACCTGCAAAGAGAGGCCCTAACCCTGAGCTGTGGTTGAAAACTCGATCCTTACACATGACACCTGGTTAGACTGGAGCATGTGTGATAAAGAATTAACTACAGACAAAAAGAAGGCTCATCTGATCGCTCTGAGTTTGAGACAGGCTGTAATGAGACATGCGGTTCCCCACGAGGTCACGGAGACTGCAACCAGAGCATCAGATCTTAAGGTCACCTAACGTCCGTGGAATTTCTTCCACTAGAGATTCTGAATGACAATGTGTCTGCATATTCCTTAACAAAAATGTTGTACAGTACTTCTGTAAATTATTTCATTGCATATAATTTAAATTAAATGAGTCTCTTTCTGTAAATTTCAGCAACAGCTTGGTTAAAAGGTATCACCACTCTGTGGGCATTCAATGGGCCGGAAAGTTGCAAATACAACGTTGAGAGTTAGAATGTCTTTAAGGGGAAAATCGCTCTAGCAGCTGAGAGAAGCCCACACGTGCAGAATAAGTGGCACTGGTTGTTCCTATTCTTGCAGAGTCTCAAGAAAGGGAAATACTTTGTAAAAGGAGAACAGAAAAAGATCACAGACAAGGAGCCCTTTTCCTAAAACCACGTTTTGAGGAAGAAATCCCTCAGCTCAAAGCCCCAGGAAAGTTTCAGATGCTACCCAGCTCCCCAGAGGCAACTCGGGAGGTGAAGAAGCCGGTTCAGTCCACCATCCAGGAGACGCGGGGTCAAGGGGTCAGCGAGATGGCAGGAGAGGCAGCTCCCAGCTGTCCCCAGACCCCCTAGACCCACCGAGACTGCTGGCTCTGCCTCTGGCCCCGTCTGGGTCCGGGACGGATGCTGCCTCTGTGCCAGCCGGAGGGCGGACAGGATGCCGACTGGGGACTGACCCCTGGCAGCCTGACGTCACCACCACACAGCACTGAGCCCACAGGGATCAGCCATGCTGCGACCTAACCTGTTCCCTCCGTCCGACCAGCCCATCACCGAGTTTCCATGAGACCATGAATGGCACTTCAGGCCTTTCCTATGAGACCTGCAGAGAAGAGGAGCCCTCGCTGAGTCCTTGGGCTTGGTGCTGAGCAGCCACAGCCAGGCGTCCATGAACACACAGCCCTCAACAGTCTAACTCAGCATCACGTGCCAGGCGGACAAAGTATGTCCCCATTCACAACAGATTAAACATGAGTATCTAGAAATCCTGAAGTATTTGGAAAGTGAACTATGTACTTCCTCGTAAACCATGCGTCACTGCAAGAATCAAAGAGCAAATGAGGAAATACTTTGGCTGAAAGCACGTGTGCTGCGTCCGCAGAACCTCGTTGGCAGGCTCCCCAGCAGCGTGGATGTGGCCTTGCTCATGGCCGAGGATGTCACAGTGGGACTGAGGATGCGCAGCTGAGCCCCAGGAGACGCAGGTGGGTCTGGAAGACGCCCAGCTCTAACCCCCCCTGCCCTCCCGCCGGCAAAAGAGGAGCAGCCCTCATCTGACCGACATCTGGAGCAGAGCACCGGACTCGGGCAGCCAGACGAGCAGTGGAGGGCAGACTGCAGAGGAGGAGGCAACAGCTCCTTCACTGCTGACAGCACCATCGCCAGCACAGGAAATCCCGGAACCCACATCCTCCCACCACTTTGGTTGGGACAGGATGAATCTTTTTCACATAGTTATGACTAGCTGTAATCTCTTTATTTAAAGGCAAGTTTATATCCTTTGTACATTTTTTTCCTTTTGGGTTCTTTTTGCAATCTTGGAAGTCTTTTTTTTTTTAATTGAAAATATAGCTCTTCAATTATCATTTATGTTAGAAATAATTTTCTATCTTGTTTTGACTTTATTTTGTAATTTGTCTATTTTTTATGAGATTAAAAACATTTCTTTATAGTCTATCTGCCTTTTTCTTATGATTTCTGCATTACAAATGCCTTTCCCAATCTTATAACACTCAGAGATAAAGTTTAAAGAAATATAGTTTGCAAAGAATGCTGACCATCAGATTTCTAAGAAACACAAAGAGAAATAATCAAAAATATAAGAAAATAAGTAATACTTCACATTCCCTCATGTCCAGGTGAAATTCCCCACAAAGAGAAGAGGTGCTATGCAGAGGAGCAGAATTCTCAGAGAAAATGCTGGAGGACTGCTTAGAACCAAGGCCATCACGATACTGAAGAATACAAAGGAAAAAAGGTCTTTCAGACACAGATGCAGTCACCTGACCAATGCCAAGTCCAGTGATGGCAGAGTTCTGAGCAGCAACAGTGGCATCAGAGGAAACACACTTCCAAAATAGCAACAAAAACCAGACCAGAATCCTGTAAGTCTTCCAGAAGCAAGGTGTGGTAAAAGGAGAGATTTCAGTCATAGAGAGACCTTTGCCACCGGGTGATGGACAGGGAGGCCTGGCGTGCTGCAGTTCACGGGGTCGCAGAGTCGGACACGACTGAGCGAGGGAACTAAACTGAAAGATGTTCTTTAGGAAGAACGGGGACCCCAGAAAGAACACCTACGAGAGCAGAGGGACAGCACAAGAAAAGTGCAAGATGTGGAAAGAGCTTCTAGAAAAATCAGTGATGAAGTCTGACTTTCGAGTTAACAGATGAGCGGGCACACCCCGTCGACAGAGGGCACTAGGGGTTCTGTGTCCACTGAAGTTAACAGACGAGAGGGCACACCCCGTCGACAGAGGGCACTAGGGGGTCTGTGCCCACTGGGTCCCGTCTCTGGGGGCTCCCAGGTCTTGTTACAGGAGCACACTCTTCTCTCGTCCACCTGGACCTGCTTTTCCAGTATCCTCAGCTCTGATGAGCAGCTGTGCTGGGTATAACATGTTGAACTGATGGTGTTTTTTTCCCTCAGCACCTTGGAGAGCGCCACCCCACTGCCTTCTTCCCTCCATAGTCAGGGGAGAGATGCTAGACTTAGAAAATGAATCACACAAATCCATCCCCAAAACATGACTTATTGATGCATTTCTGACGAATGAAAACAACCGGCTTGAGAACTGGAAAGGCTTGTGGGATTTAGAAATCTGGCACTTTCTCCCCATGGGATTATGAACCGTGAGTGAACTTAACAGCTACCAAGGATTCCTAAGGGATACAGTCAGCTTAGCCACAGATGAGCAAGCTGGCAAGAGCAACCTGGAGGGGCTGTGCTGAATCCCATGCACAAGCAGACTTCACCACTAAACCCCTTCTCACGGGAACAGCTGCAAAGCCTCTCCGCTGATATAATAGACTATTGGGCAGAGATTCAGCAGTATTGATGAATATATCTAAAGTGTGAAAATCACCATTTTATAAAGAGACAATTTAAAATGCAGCACAACAGTTGCACCTAATGGATGGTTTTAGCTAATAGGATGCACAGCAAAAAAAGCCAGGAGTGTATAAAATGCCACCTGCGCTCGGCGTCCAGGTCACACACTTTTCTTATGCTGTTCAACATTTTACACATTTTCCACACGGAGGCAGGAACATTATCTTACTATTCACACAAATTCTGAAATGTGAAATAAAAAGATTTAAACCGAAAGAGGTGGTAGAAAGAGCCCGGATCCCACAGGGAAGGACTGGGGAGGGGCTGGGTGCAGCCTTGTGGCCTGCTTCTGAGGTCCAGCCGCACTCCTGCCAGCTCAGTCCTCCCCATCCTGCTCCAACCCCAGGGCAGCACGGGCTTCTACAGCAAACGTGCTGACACCGCCCTGACCCCTCGGGGACTCCACGGGCTGAACCACCATCTCCTTCTCCCCGGGACTCCAGTCTCTGCCCTATTCCAGACCTGCAGTGCAGGGTCCAAACCAATCCCACCTCCTCCTGCCCACCTGTGAACACAGAGGCTACAAATCCCAAAGTACTTCAACTCCACCCTGACAACAGTGAAAGGAGCCTACAGGTCAAAATGGAATTTGATAAAGTAAAGGAAGGAAGAAGCATTAATCCACAAAGATCGGGGGGTGGCTCCACCCATATCAGAAACAGAATGCATAAGACTCATCAGTCTTAGCCAGTGTTTTGTGTCTTGTCCTGATGGGCGAGGTTTTCAATTTTACCTCCTCTCTTTAACTGCCAGCTTTATCCTCTTCATTGTATTAAGTTTTCTGTTACTTAATTTAACATAGTCAACAAAAGGATCTGAAATGCAGTACTTGGATGCAATCTCAAGAACAACAGAAAGATCTCTGTTTGTTTCCAAGGCAAACCATTCAATATCACAGTAATCCAAGCCTATGCCCCAACCAGTAACACTGAAGAAGCTGAAGTTGAACGGTTCTATGAAGACTCACAAGACCTTCAAGAACTAACACCCAAAAAAGCCGTCCTTTTCATCACAGGGGACTGGGACGCAAAAGGAGGAAGTTGAGAAACACCTGGGGTAACAGGCAAATCTGGCCTTAGAGTACAGAATTAAGCAGGGCAAAGGCTAACAGAGTTTTGCCAAAAGACACACTGGTCATGGCAAACACCCTCTTCCAACAACACAAGAGAAGACTCTACATATGGACATCACCAAGTGGTCAATACCAAAATCAGATTGATTATACTCTTTGCAGCTGAAGATGGAGAAGCTCTATAGAGTCAGCAAAAACAAGACTGGAAGCTGATGGTGGCTCAGATCATGAACTCCTTATTGCCAAATTCAGACTGAAATTGAAGAAAGTAGGGAAAACCGCTAGATCATTCCAGTATGACCTAAATCAAATCCCTTACAATTATATAGTGAGAAATAGATTCATGAGATTAGATCTGATAGACAGAGTGCCTGAAGAACTATGGACAGAGGTTCGTGACATTGTAGAGGAGGCAGTGATCAAGACCATCCTCAAGAAAAATAAATGCAAAAATGCAAAATGGTTGTCTTAGGAGGCTTTACAAACAGCTATGAAAAGAAGAGAAGTGAAAGGCAAAGGAGAAAAGGAAAAATATACCCATTTGAATGCAGAGTCCCAAAGAGTAGCAAGGAGAGATAAGAAAGCCTTCCTCAGTGATCAATGCAAAAAAATAGAGGAAAACAATAGAATGGGAAAGACTAGAGATTTCTTCAAGAAAATTAGATATGAAGGGAACTGTTCATGCAAAGATGGGAACATAAAGGACAAGGAGAAGATATTAAGAAGAGTTGGCAAGAATACAAAGAACTGTACAAAAAAGAACTTCATGACCCAGATAATCACGATGGTGTGTCCACTAACCTAGAGCCAGACATCCTGGAATGTGAAGTCAACTGGGCCTTAGGAAGCATCATGATGAACAAAGCTAGTGGAGATGATGGAACTCCAGTGGAGCTGTTTCAAATCCTAAAATATGATGCTGTGAAAGTGCTGCACTCAATATGCCAGCAAAAGTGGAAAACTCAGCAGTGGCCACAGGACTGGAAAAGGTCAGTTTCCATTCCAATCCCAAAGAAAGGCAATGCCAAAGAATGCTCAAACTACCGCACAATTGCACTCATCTTACATGCTAGCAAAGTAATGATCAAAATTCTCCAAGCCAGCCTCCAACAGTATGCAAACCATGAACTTCCAGATGTTCAAGTTGGATTTAGAAAAGACAGAGGAATCAGAGATCAAATAGCCAACATCTGCTGAATCATCAAAAAAGCAAGAGTTCAGAGAACATCTACTTCTGCCTTATTGACTATGCCAAAGCCTTTGACTGTATGGATCACAACAAACTGTGGAAAATTCTAAAAGAGATGGGAATACCAGACCACCTGACCTGCCACCTGAGAAATCTGCATGCAGGTCAAGAAGCAACAGTTAGAACTGGACATGGAACGACAGACTGGTTGTAAATAGGGAAACAAGTACGACAAGGCTGTATATTGTCACCCCGCTTATTTAACTTTTATGCAGAGTACATCATGAGAAACGCTGGACTGGAAGAAACACAAGCTGGAAACACAAGCTGGAAGAAACACAATCAAGATTGTTGGGAGAAATATCAATAACCTCAGATATGCAGATGACACCACCCTTATGGCAAAAAGTGAAGAAGAACTAAAGACCCTCTTGATGAAAGTGAAAGAGGAGAGTGAAAAAGTTGGCTTAAAGCTCAACATTCAGAAAACGAAGATCATGGCATCTGGTCCCATCACTCCATGGGAAATAGATGGGGAACAGTGGAAACAGCGGCTGACTTTGTTTTTCTGGGCTCCAAAATCACTGCAGATGGTGACTGCAGCCATGAAATTAAAAGACGCTTACTCCTTGGAAGGAAACTTATGACCAACCTAGACAGCATATTCAAAAGCAGAGACATTACTTTGCCGTCCAAGGTCCATCTAGTCAAAGCTATGATTTTTCCAGTGGTCATGTATGGATGAGTTAGACGATAAAGAAAGGTGAGCACTGATGAACTGATGCTTTTGAACTGTGGTGTTGGAGAAGACTCTTGAGAAATCCAACCAGTCCATCCTAAAGGAGATCAGTCCTGTGTGTTCATTGGAAGGACTGATGTTGAAGGTGAAACTCCAATACTCTGGCCACCTGATGTGAAGAGCTGACACATTGCAAAAGCCCCTGATGCTGGGAAAGATTGAAGGCAGGAGAACGGGACAACAGAGGATGAAATGGTTGGATGGCATCACCCACTCAATGGACATGGGATTGGGTGGACTCTGGGAGTTGGGATGGACAGGGAGGCCTGGCGTGCCCTGGTTCACGCGGTCGCAAAGAGTTGGACATGACTGAGCGACTGAACTGAAGTGAACTGAAACACTAACTTTGGCAAGTGACTTCAGATTTTTTTCTAAAGCAATTACAGGAAATTCACAAAGCTTCTGTCAGCCCAGCTTCACTAAAACGTCACTTCCTTGCAGAATCAAAAAATCCACCATGTTTTGCATCAAATCTTGCATTAGATATTCACCAGCTACACTGCAATGAGATAGAAAGTAAAAGTTAACCACCAAAGATGTTCTGTTTATGTTAATAGATATTCAGTGTATAATAATAAAGGGAACACTCCAAAAAATTCTGTTCCAAAAATTTATTAAACCATTTCTCTTACAGTTCTTAACGGAAACTGGAAAATGTTTACGTTTGAAGTTTTCAACATACTAGAAAAGATACCTTGGAAATGCCGTTCTGAGGGAAGAGAGAAAACATACTTTAAGCTTTCCTCTTCAAAAGTTAATTCACAGTCGTTGCTCCAGAGACAGGAGGGGTCTCCACGTTCCCCTCCTGCCTTGCGGGCGAGTCCCGGAGGCGGCACCGGGCGCAGGCCGAGCTGAGCCGGCGGCGGCGGGCGGGCAGGGCCGAGACCCGCGCAGAGAGCGGCGGCCCCGCGCCGGCCCTCCCTCACCGGCGCCCGAGTGCGCGGTTGCCTGGACGCTCCGGCCGGCTCCCCCGTACCCGGGACGCTGGAGCGTGTCCACGCAGCCTGGCTGTGCCCCAAGCCCACCGGACGGGCACCGCCCGGACCGGCCAGCGCGTCCCCAGCGCCCCGCGGCCGCAGGGGTCCGGCCGGCCGGGGGCGGCGAGGCGGAACTCCACTCCTCTCGGAGCCTCGGCAAAACCGCACGGAATCGCGACAAAGGTCATCGAACGGAGTCAGTCGGTAAAGGGTGATTATCTGAAGAGCAAGCATTAGGGATAATGTTCAGTGGGACAGAGATGGGAGGAGAATACGCTACATTTTACCATTAACAGTGACGCCAGTTTACACAACTGGTATTCAGTTCAGTTCAGTTCAGTCGCGTCCGACTCTGAGACCCCATGAACTGCAGCACACCAGGCCTCCCTGTCCGTCACCAACTCCCAGAGTTCACTCAAACTCACGTCCATCAAGTCCGTGATGCCATCCAGCCATCTCATCCTCTGTCGTCCCCTTCTCCTCCTGCCCCCAATCCCTCCCAGCATCAGAGTCTTTTCCAGTGAGTCAACTCTTCACGTGAGGTGGCCAAAGTACTGGAGTGTCAGCTTCAGCATCATTCCTTCCAAAGAAATCCCAGGGCTGATCTCCTTCAGAATGGACTGGTTGGATCTCCTTGCAGTCCAAGGGACTCTCAAGAGTCTTCTCCAACACCGCAGTTCAAAAGCATCAATTCTTTGGAGCTCAGCTTTCTTCACAGTCCAACTCTCACATCCATACATGACCACAGGAAAAA
>SJXO01000422.1:539651-569392 GCA_006408615.1 Connochaetes taurinus
ATTTCTCCCAGCAATCTTGATTCCAGCTTGTGCTTCTTCCAGCCCAGCATTTCTCATGATGTACTCTGCATAAAAGTTAAACAAGCAGGGTGACAATATACAGCTTTGACGTACTCCTTTTCCTATTTGGAACCAGTCTGTTGTTCCATGTCCAGTTCTAACTGTTGCTTCCTGACCTGCATATAGGTTCTCAAGAGGCAGGTCAGGTGGTCTGGTATTCCCATCTCTTCAGAATTTTCCACCGTTTATTGTGAACCACACAGTCAAAGGCTTTGGCATAGTCAATAAAGCAGAAATAGATGTTTTTCTGGAACTCTCTTGCCTTTTCCATGATCCAGCGGATGTTGGCAATTTGATCTCTGGTTCCTCTGCCTTTTCTAAAACCAGCTTGAACAACTGATATTAACATACAGCTATTATAAAAATATAAAGGCAAGGTTTTATTCAACCCAAAATAGCTAATCATAATTACAAATTCTCAGAACAAGAGCCAGAAGCAGCACTGGCTCCTCTTCGCCACAGCGTTAGTACCATAAACTGGTACATCGGCCATGTGCATGTACATCGGCCATTGGGTACCAGGGTCTAACTGACTCATCCAGTCCTGAGTCTCTTTCTGGAGGAAAGGGGACTCTCCCACTGACTCACAGGCAGCCTCTCTGGCAAAGCCGCCATCCTGCCCTTTCCAAAGGCAATCGCTGCTGGCGACTGGTCCACAGGTACACCTGTGAGCGGGATGAGGCTCATGAAACACACAGGCACAGATACCTGGACAGAAGTGGGTTCCGACAGCAGAGGAGAAGTGGGCTGAGGACAGCTGGAGCCAGCAGGGCTAACGCAGGCGGGGACGGACACCTGACCCGGGCTGGGGTTCAGAAGGGAGGCGCGGACCGAGCCGGCTGAGGTCAGCGTCGGGCAGAGGAAGCACGCACTAAAGCCCAGGGCAGCCACCAGGACACCAGAGCCAGAGGTGTGCACTGGGGGACGGGGGGGAGAGGGTGCTGCGTCCAGAGAAGGTGTGCGCTGGGGGGAGCTGTGTCCAGAGAAGGTGTGCACTGGTGGGGTGGGCTGTGTCCAGAAAAAGGAAGGTGTGCGCTGCGGGGGTGGGGGCGGGCTGTGACTGACTGAGACTGTGTGCGCTGGTCCGGGGGGCTGCTGCTGCTTCTGACGCATAAACACAGAGACTGAGCTTCAGGAGGTGGATATGAGGTGGTTCCCAGGAGTATTAACTGACCAGCCAGGCAGAGCTCCCAGGGGCCCCGCAATGGGTATTAGTGGGCTTCAAGGGCGGTTTAACCAGAGGGTGAGGCTCCCTGGAAACAAGAAAAGGACCCACAGCAGAAGGTCCCCACACCCCACTTGCAGAGCTGGAGCAGAGGACCAGCTCTGCTGGGCTCACAGCCCACCGCCCAGCTCTTACTCAGGGAGGGGAGCTGGGCTCCTGGGCAGAGAACACCCGAGGCCCAGGGCACTTAGATTCTGAAGGTCGAGTCACCAAAATACGTGCGAACGTTGACAAACGTACTGTTCATTTTCAATACCAAGCGTGGTAATTTCTGACAGGAATAACTGACAGTTATGTCACACTTTCTAAATACAGACTGTTCCCCTAAACACTAGTTCAATGAACAAAAATGTCCCAGTGTAGAAGCTGGGTTCATTCCCGTGGTTATATTCTCACAGATAATAATTCATAAAATAGACAGCAAATTATACTATTAAGAGCATTCACATTCATTCTAGAAATGGAATTTGATTCTTATAATGATTTGTCATTTAAACTACTTCCATCAAAATATAAATAATTACAGTTACTTCCCTTTTAGTCAACGCTTAAATGCAATTACCATCACTGCACAGGGGCAGGGTGTCTGCCTTCAGCTGAAGTCAGCCTGAGAAATAAAGTGGCATGAATGCTAATAGCAGCCTGAGTCCTGACACTGAGCCTCACCACTTAAATAACTGCAATTATAACTCAGCGCCGTAACACAAGGAAGTGCGCCTATCAAAGATGGAGTTGCTGTCCAGTGACAAGCACATTTATTCACTCGGTCAGGACTGTAAGGAACACGCAGACTCAGCGCCAGGCGTGAGGTACAGAGAGACAGCTCCGGAGCCCCCCTCAGGAGAAGCGGGTCAGCAAGGGTGCTGGGCTCCCCGGCAGGCCCTGCGCGCCCCCACTTAACTGGCCTTTTCTGACTATTTCTAGCAACAACTGCTCACAGGTCCACTAAGCAACTAAGAGGAACAATTTCAAAATTTCCCACTTCTTTGCTTAATCAAAACACAGCTAATTAGTAATGTTTACGGGATGCAGAGCTACAGCTTCCATAGAAAACAGAAACGGCCTCACCAATAATCTTAACTGGAAAACACATCACAGTCTTCACCACGCTTTTCACCAGCATCAGAGAGAAAGGCGAGGGGTGGGGAAGGCAGGACTCCGTGGTGCAGAGGCTGGTGCTCAGCAGAGGATCGAGGGCACCGCGGCCTGGCCTGGGGGAAGGTGACCTCGAGTGTTCAGCGAGAACAAGCCCAGCCCTCACCAAGCCCGCAATCTGAGTGAGGACAGTAACCAGCGGGAAATAAGAAAAAGCACAAGGCAGGTTAAATGCAAATGCATTTTCCCATGAAATCCTCTTGCAGTTTTCCTCCAGAAGTTTTTCTTTAACCTGCCTTGGTTCATCTCAAAAAATGCATGTAGATTCTAACTGGTGAGTTTCTGAGGATGCTGGAATCAGATCTCAAAGGACTCTTAGAACCTGTGGTAACCCACGGGCCAAAGAGCAGATACAACCAACAGGGTCTTGGAATGCAGGAACTAAAAAACCAGACCCTTATTGTCCTTCCGGCCCCCATGCTGTAACTATTAGAGGAACGGTATAAACAGTCTCCCCTCCTACCCCGCAGGGAGAAGGAGCCTGCCCTGCCCTTCCGCCACCCACTACACAGGCCTCGTCCAATCAGCAAGTGACCCGCAGGCCCCGCCCCGCTCCCCGTGCCCTCGGTGGAAGCGCGCACTAAGGGAGGCCCGGGAGGCCGGCGGGCTGCAGCTCGCGGGGTGGCGAAGAGTGGGACGCGACTGCGCGACTGAGCTGAACTGAACTGAAGGACCCTGTTCAGCCCGGCTCTCCCCCAGCTGGCCCGCTGCTCTATCGGCGTCTCCCGCTCTAGTAAACTTTATTTCCCTCTCATTCTGTCTCACGTCTGGAAATTCTTTTCCAACCCGCGCCCGGACCACGGCAGAACCCAAATCCAGGTTCTCCGGGCGGTGGTGGAGGTGGCGGGGGACACGTGGTCCCCAGCTCCCATGCTGCTGGGGCCACACCCACTGCCCACGTCCACAAGCTCAGGGGGAGTGTCTGCTCTGTGCTGACAATACAGGGCCCTGGGTGCAGAGATGACCCCACGCGCCCGATGCTACGTGCTTCCCGTGGACACAGGCGAGCCTCCAGGACACGCACGGCCATCCTGATTCGGCAGCCAGGGTGCCCAGTCACAGACAGGGAACTGGCTCTGAGCCCACTGACCCGGCTCCCCTCCCTCCGTTCAGATGATAAAGCAGCTCAGCCTCTCCGCCTGCCACCCTTCCCTGGGATTCAGCTCAGCCTCTCCGCCTGCCACCCTTCCCTGGGATTCAGCTCAGCCTCTCCGCCTGCCACCCTTCCCTGGGATTCAGCTCAGCCTCTCCGCCTGCCACCCTTCCCTGGGATTCAGCTCAGCCTCTCCGCCTGCCACCCTTCCCTGGGATTCAGCTCAGCCTCTCCGCCTGCCACCCTTCCCTGGGATTCAGCTCAGCCTCTCCGCCTGCCACCCTTCCCTGGGATTCAGCTCAGCCTCTCCGCCTGCCACCCTTCCCTGGGATTCAGCTCAGCCTCTCCGCCTGCCACCCTTCCCTGGGATTCAGCTCAGCCTCTCCGCCTGCCACCCTTCCCTGGGATTCAGCTCAGCCTCTCCGCCTGCCACCCTTCCCTGGGATTCAGCTCAGCCTCTCCGCCTGCCACCCTTCCCTGGGATTCAGCTCAGCCTCTCCGCCTGCCACCCTTCCCTGGGATTCAGCTCAGCCTCTCCGCCTGCCACCCTTCCCTGGGATTCAGTCTGTGGAGCCCTCCATCAGCCTTGCCTCCTGCATGTCTCCTGGGACATCATGGGACGTGGAGGCTACTGCTGAAACTTTAAAAGCCATATTTATGCTTATGCAGCCATACAGAAATGCAGATATAAAAGGTCGCTGTTCCTCATACTTTGCTTGGTGAAACATGGCATATTTTTACATCAGTTCAGTTCAGTTCAGTCGCTCAGTTGTGTCCGACTCTTTGCGACCCCATGAATCGCAGCACGCCAGGCCTCCCTGTCCATCACCATCTCCCGGAGTTCACTCAAACTCACATCCATCGAGTTGGTGATGCCATCCAGCCATCTCATCCTAAATTGTCCCCTTCTCCTCCTGCCCCCAATCCCTCCCAGCATCAGAGTCTTTTCCAATGAGTCAACTCTTCGCATCAGGTGGCCAGAATACTGGAGTTTCAGCTTTAGCATCATTCCTTCCAAAGAACACCCAGGGCTGATCTCCTTTAGAATGGACTGGTTGGATCTCCTTGCAGTCCAAGGGACTCTCAAGAGTCTTCTCCAACACCACAGTTCAAAAGCATCAATTCTTAGGCGCTCAGCTTTCTTCACAGTCCAACTCTCACATCCATACATGATCACTGGAAAAATCACAGCCTTGACTAGATGGACCTTTGTCGGCAAAGTAATGTCTCTGCTTTTCAATATGCTATCTAGGTCGTAACTTTTCTTCCAAGGAGGAAGCATCTTTTAATTTCATGGCTGTAGTCACCATCTGCAGTGATTTTGGAGCCCAAAATAATAAAGGCTGACACTGTTTCCACTGTTTCCCCATCTATTTCCCGTGAAGTGATATTTACATCAGATAGTTTCAATAAATAAGCATACTTTTTAAACTTGGATCTTGTTAAAATGTTCACATATCTCCTGAAAAAATCAGGTAATTCCCCATTTTTAAAGATGTCCATCTTGCTTATGACGTCACAGACGCCATCAGAAGTTTCATCCCTGTCTCAAAGATGAGTCAGCTAGGAGGAGAAACACGTGACAGGCATGAAGCACAGGACAGCCGTCCCCCAGTCACCGGGTCACTAGGGGGAATCCCCCTCACCCGGGGGTCCCTGCACGCTCACCGTGAGATGCACACCCGACTGGCGCTCCCAGTCTCTGAGCGGAAGCCTCCACTGGAGCAGCAGCGTGCATTAAAAACAGAAACGTGCCTTCAGCACAAACCAGCCACAGTGTCTGAACAGGAAAGCAAACCAGCCACAGTGTCTGAACGTGAAAGCGGGCGCACTGGTGGATCTCTCCCGAGGGGTTTATCCACACCAGGGAGTCAGGGAGGCAGGTAAACCAGGGCTCAACTCAGGGAATGTGTGCGCCAGGGAGCAGGTCTAACGCAGAAGAGACGCAGACGCTCCAGTCCTGAGCAAGGGACACTCAAGCCAAGTTCTCATGATTCAAAGCAGCAGTCAGAAAGAGCATGTTGTTTTGCTGATTTAAAAAAACAAAACAGATGTTTCCAGCTAGAATTATAATGGGTTAAAACAACTTTCTTAAATGTCATCATTGTCTAATTAGAAGCACTAAGTTCTCCTTCTTAACTGAAATGATAAGTAACTAGGCACATTCAGTGACGTCACAGGTAGTTACTGATAGGAAATACAGCAAATCCGCACGGCTGTCCAGACGCCAGGGATTCAAGTGAAAACCAACGGCCATTAGCAGCCAACAGTGCAAAGACATTTAGTGCCAAGGCAGGCTCCGTCCACGGCTGTGTGCTCTGAACGTTCCTGTTGGAAAAGACACGCGTAGGGAGAACGCGTAACAGACTCATTTGATTAATGAATAAATGAGCCCTGAGCCTGCTGTGGGCCGGAGCGCTCAGCACCCAGCACGCCTGGGGACCCGTGACACCACACCAGAGACAGCATCCCTGGTCTTGCAGCTCCGCGTTCCTCTTCCAGCCCGAGTCCTCAGGTGCTAACGACCCCTGGGCAGCACGAGGTGCCGGGCATCACGTCCTCGAGACTCTGACTAGGAAGGAAGCAGTCATCACAGCATCACACCTTGGCACACAGGGTGCAGCCCTTGTCTGAGCCCCAGAGTTGGTGCCTAAGGAGCCAGCACGTAGCACTCCACAGACTGTTTATTTGAGGATCCGCCACTGACAGATTTTTTAAAAGCTGAAGTTGCTGCCAACAGCTCCTCTGGGAGGTGAATTGTGCAGCAGGACAAATCCACTTGGTTCCTGAACTGTAATCACAGTGGCTGCAGATGGGCCCTGGGAAAGCCCCTCAGCTCCCGACCCAGGGCATGTCTGTCAGCCCAGGGGGGACAGAGCCCCCAGCCTCCCCTTCTTAAGGACGCGGTTTCCTTCCAGCACCTCTTCCCAGTTTAATTTCCATCTGTAACAGCTGCAAATCTCCTCTGTGACAAGAGTAACTCAATCAACAGGGAACTTTACCCGAAACTTCACTGCAAGATGTTGCCGTAGCAGCCCAGAGTGGGATAACTTGCTGGGGGAGGCAACTATTTCTACACATATTTAAAGAAAACCACCCAGTCATTATACTGCCCTAGTTTAGAAGCATGCCGACACTCGAGGAATTATAAAAGCCTTCAAACCACAATCGCTTGAAACACAGCTCAGTTACCCTAAGAAGGCAGCTGAGTCAACGCGGGTGTCTCCTGCCTCTCCTGGGCTTGGGGAGGCTGTGGGGAGGGACCCTCTCCTGGGCCCCTGTCCTCAGACGGCTCCCCGACACTCTGCGAGGCTGGGTGCGACTCCAAGGCTCTTCCAGAACTTATCGTTTCTCTTTGGGGCACACTGCTGCTTCCCCGCAACAATGTAGAGATTGAAAAGTAAGAGCTGGGGGGCCGTTTGAGGCAGGGCTGAGAAGAGAAGTCACGCACACACGCACCCCGAACTGGTATCATGAATCCAACACCCAGGGCTGGGCTGCCCCCAAAGCAGCGGGGCTGCCGGCCGGGATGGGGCCAGCGCCGCACACAGGCCCGCCAAGGCCGAGCTGGGCTCCGGGAGGCGCCCGCCCCGTGGGTTCAGGGGTCTCCGCGCCCCGGAACCCCCAAGCCCAGGAGCCGCTCGCAGGAACAGCGGCTCAACTCGGGAACAGGCAGACGCGCGAACTTCCGTCCGCAGTGCTGGGCTGGGAGGGCGGAGGGTCCCCGGCCGGGGACAGGGGGACGCGGCCGCAGGGGGGCCGGAGGCGCCGGAGGGCGAGGGCGCGCCCGCTGGGAAGGGGCGCAGGGAGGGAGGCAGGCAGCGGGCAGGGCAGGGCCCGGGCGCGAGGGAGGCGGCGCAGCGGGGAAGGGCGCGAGGGGCCGCGGCGCGGGGCGGCGAGGCCGCGGCGCGGGGCGGGCGGCGCGGAAGGAGGCGCGCACTCACCGGCAGGCACTCGCCGCCCCTCCTCCGGGGAGCGCCCCACCCCCAGGACTTCCCCGCCCCCGGGTGGTCGCAGCCCGAAGCCTTCCGCGTCCCTGGCATCCCTCCCCTGGCGCCTTCCGAGCATCCGGAGCCTACGTCGGGCCCCAGGGACTGTCCAGAAAAGGAAGGAGCGCGGGAGCCCCACCCGGCGCCGCGCCCCGAGCCGCAAGATCGACTCGGTTCCTCCCGGAGGCAGCGCGGACCTGGGACCCCGGCGCCCCGGACACTGGGCTTGGGGGTCCCCACCTCCCACTGCCGGGCAGGGAGGACTCGGGCAGGCACCGGCTGGTCGGCGGTCCCCTTGCTCGTCAGGGCAGTACTGGCTTGCGCAGACTCAAGTCATCCTCATTCAAACGCAAATGACCGTTTGGGATAATCTCAGGAAACACACCCGCCAAGCGACCAGCCTTTTAAAAGCAGCAAGCAGGTGTCTGCCACGCTTTCCAATCCCTGTCTCCAATCCCTGTCTGCCGGGCACGACACTTACTCGGCCCAGGTGCGCGCAGGCTCTCACCTGGGGAAGCCGCCCACGGTTCTTGGAGGAGGGAGAGCCTTAAGTCCAGACGGGGACCATGTGACCTGTCTCTGCAGGGAGAAAGCCCCAGGCAGGGTGGACAAGTGGAGATCGGGCAACCAGAGAGGCTGCTCAGTCTGACTGCCGCCTTTCCCAGCTTTATTGGAAAGTGATTGATAGCTGCTGTTCAGTGGCCAAGTCGCATCCAACTCCTTGTGACCGCAATGGACCGCAGCAAGCTAGCTTCCTCTGTCCTCCACTATCTTCTGGAAGTGACTCAAATTCATGACCATCCAGTAGGCAATGTTACCTAAGAGTCTCATCCTGTGCAGGCCCCTTATCCTTTTGCCAGAGGAAGGATAACATTGTGCAAGCTTAAGGCGTACAAGTCCATCCTAGGCTAGCTAAGGTCTCATAACTACCATTTCTTTTTAGTAGTGAGAACGTTCATAATCTGCTCTCTAATAACTTTCAAGTATATAATACAGTCTTGGCAACGATAGTCTCCATGCTGTACATTAGGTCCCCAGAATTTATTCATCTTGTAACTGAACAGTTTGTACCCTCTGATCAACATCTTTGCAACCCTCCAGCTCCCAAGCCCCTTGTTACCTACTGAGTCCAGAGTCCAATCTTGCTCTGCTCCCCGCAGGACAAGCCAATGAGTTGGAGATGAGGTGTGGAGGAAAGGATGGCTGATGAAAATCTCACAGTAACTCTCTTACTGGGGTCTGGATGCCAGGTTCTTCTTTAGATCAGAGTGGGGAGGTGAAGAAACAAAGTAAAAAGGCCATTAACCTTGCAAATAAGAATGGCAAGCCTCAGGGAGGAGATGAGTTAATTTCTTCTTTCCTGCCATCCACCGGTGGACAGGGTTCTGAACAAAGGCACTTCAGCAGTCAGGCAGAGGGACAGGGTTCTCTGAGGCAGGCAATTATGTATGATTGTAATAACAAAAGCAACAGAGAGCAAGTCAAAGAACCCGTTCCAGCTTGGAGTCAGAACTGGCTTTTCCCTTGATGCCTACCGAGCTACTCTGTTTCTCTGAGTTTGGCCTTTTTTAGGTTCAGTATTTAAGTGAGACCATACAGTACGTGTGGAGAAGGAAAGCAGCATGGGCGAACCTCAAGAAATAAACAGAATTGTTACGACTCCCAGCAATCCTCCTGGGCGTACAACTGAAGGAAATAAAAACAGGATATCAGGCCCCTGTCTACTGCATCATTATCCTCAAGAGCCCAGACATGGAAGCAACTCAAGTGTCCAGCTGTGGACGAATGGATAAAGAAGCTGTGGAGTGTGTGCGCCTTTGTGTCTGCGTGTACTGAGGCATATATCAGATACGTGATATATGCATGTATGTTATGTATACGCATATGCAAGTATGTTATATGTACAGATAATGAATATTATTCAGCCACAAGGAAGAATGGATCTTGCCGTTTGCAAAGGGCATTCTCTTAAGTGAAAGCGAGTAGGGGTCAGAAAAAGAAAGAGAGAAGGAAAGAGAAAAGGATGGAAGGAAAGAAGGAAGACAGAAAGAAAGCAAGAAGGTAAAGGAGAGAAGGTCCCACAGCAGTGGAGGGTGGGGTCCCTGCAGGGCTCTCCCGGAGGAACGCGGCTGTTGGGGCCCCTTGAGACTCAGCAATGCTCAGAGGATTCCGAAAGTGGCCAGGCCTGTGTAGCTGCCGGACAGTAGGGGGCTTTTAAATCAAGAATGGGCTTAGGTGGGTGACCAGTGGGGGCCTATAACTGTGTGTAAATACTTCCATCTTTCACCACTTTTAATACTCAAGATTTTTCTCAATCGTTCACCCGTTGAACAAGAATTGATTCTTGAATGATGTCTTGATGCCTTAGGAGACACCAGGGCTGTGATTCATGCAAGACCAGCAGGCCCTCCGGGAGCTCAGCGGCTAGTGCACGGCTGACAGAATAAGGCCACCGCCTCTCTCACTCGATGGATTACAGGCATCTTATTGCCCACGTAATAAAAATGTCCTTCCCAAGTCGGGTTATGAACACACGTGTCAAATATTTTGGAGAATGAATGAGTGAACTATAAACGGGTTATGTCACCGTATCCTCACCCGAGTAGGAATATTTGGAGAAGATATTTAAATATACAATAGGTACTAGAATATCCAAATATGTACCTGAATTTTTAGAATAGTCTCCAAATAAAAATGAACTATGAATACATTGAATTTTGACTCATAACCAAGTACCAAACCTTATTTTCAGTTCCATAAGTGTACAGAGGCTCTGAGAAGAGAACTAGTTTCTGAACACAAAGATACTTTGATTTTCACAGACTTAAGTAAGATGAATAGAAATTTGAGCAACATGGTATTATTCTCAACTGTACTGTGATAAAAATAATTATGAGGTGAATTTCTCATTTAATACTTTCTTCTTTTCTTAAAAAGTACATTAGAAATGTACACAGCATATAAATTTTTAAAAGTTTGAATTTCTGTTGTATTTACTTCTTGCAGAAAATTGCTTGCATGCTACAGATTTTCTGTTACAAGAAAGTGGTTTAGTAAAACATCCAGCTACAACCAGGTATATGAGATTCTTCTGATTCCTAATTTAATAAGGTGAGCATTCATTTATCTTCTTCATTATTTATTCAAAGATATTCACTGGGCTTGTGTCAGGTGTGAGGTTTGTGCTACATGGGAGAACCATGGCGGTAACACGCACCACATGCCCTGGTGCACAGAACACAGGGCGGCAAGCCTGAGCAGAAGCTAGAGGTTTGGTGTCCCTTGGCAGTGAGCATGGGATGCAAGAACTGCAGTCTGCTCCCCTCTCCGCCCCTGCTGCGCCCCTCCCCAGTGGCTGCTGAAAAGATCTTCATGCCCCAGATAACCGTGATGGTGTGATCACTGGACTAGAGCCAGACATCCTGGAATGTGAAGTCAAGTGGGCCTCAGGAAGCATCACTACGAACAAAGCTAGTGGAGGTGATGGAATCCCAGTTGAACTACTTCAAATCCTAAAAGATAATGCTGTGAAAGTGCTGCACTCAATATGCCAGCAAATTTGGAAAACTCAGCAGTGCCCACGGGCCTGGAAAAGGTCAGTTTCAATTCCAATCCCAAAGAAAGGCAATGCCATAGAATGCTCAAACTAGCGCACAATTGCACTCATCTCACACACTACGAAAGCCACGGCAAAGGGAGGTGACAGGGAGGAGGGAGGCAGCGGCTTGCCCAGGTCCCCGTCCCCGTCCCCAGGGCCGAGAGGGCGTCACGCCCGGTGGTCCCGGCTGGAACCCCTCAGTATCGACCCCGGAAGACACACATTTTCAACACATTTCGAGGTTTAGAAGACACAATTCCCTCTCTTTTTCAAAGTGACTGTGAGAGTAGATTTATTTTTATTTCAGAAATCCTTTGAATGAAAATAAAATAGTTTTTCAAAAAATTTACTGTCATAAAATGTGTCATATATACCAGCTGTTTTGCACTCCGATTTAAATTTTTAGCATCTTTTTTCATTTTTTCTTGAACTATAGTCAACATACAGTATTGTATTCATTTCAGATGTACAGCAGAGCTTTGACATTTATTTACATCATGCATTGATCGTCACAGTAGGCCCAGTCGCCACAAGTCAGCTGAGTTATTACATCATTGACTGCCTTCCCTGCGCCGTGTGTGACGTCCCCAGACCTGCTTTAGAACTGGACTCTGTCCCTCTTAATCCTCTCCACCTTCGTCTCTCATCCCCTGTCCCTTCTGGCAAGTCCACATAAAAGTGAAAAGACAACATGTCTGTCTTTCTCTGTCTGACTCATTTCCCTGCTGACACACCCTGTATGTCCATCAGCGTTGCTGCGAATGGCGAGGTTTCGTTCTTCTTTACGGCCGAGCGAAGTCACTGATACTCTGACAGATACGGACCTATTCTCTACCGGCTCCTCTGTCGATGGGCATTTAGGTTGCTGTTGTAAGCAATGCTGTAAAGAACCCTGGAGTGTGGATACCTCTCAGAATTAGAGTTTTCATTTTCTTTCATGTAAACACCGACCAGTGGAATTCCGGGCCCTGTTTAGCTTTTGAGGGCCTCCTCCTGTTGCCCATGGCGACGGCACCGTTTACCTCCACACGGGCCACGGAGGTTTCCTTTTCTCCGTGTCCAACCCGGAGAGACTGACTAATCTTCCTTTACTGACATGCACGCCACTATTTCTTATTATTTTATTTCTACAATTGCAGTTTTTCCTAATCTGCATGCAGTTCCATTCAGTGGGGCTTCTACAGGGATAAAAAATGGGCAAGCGATCAGCCTGTTGAAGTCCAGCACTGTTTCTTATCGCTTAGGATTTTAGGCTGACAGGACTGAGCTGGGAACAGCAGCCCCTCTTAAACAATCATCATGGCTTTGTTGAGGGACTTTCTTTGTATTGCAATAATTCCTCTTTTCTGATCGCCATGCCCTCCCCCTATCTCACATGCATATTTATTTATTTATGTATTTCCTTGGAAATATAGAGTGGTGTGTATGTGTGTGTGCTATAGAAATTTTAACATTTACTGATTTACTGAGTTAACGTTCTAACATTTACTGACTTACAATGCTTTTAGAACTATTTTAATATGGCATATAAACAATGCATTATCTCAAGTACTCCATAAAATTCCACTGTTTTACTTATCTATTTGCCAGATAAATAAAGGATACTTCTATAGTTTGTCTGCGGTGCTTTGCTGCCATAGCAACACTGTGATGAAATCCTCTTCCACCTTTTCTCCTTGTGGATGCCTGAAGAACATCTTTGAAAATTACGCAGAATTTACTGATTAGACAGTAAGTCTTGTACAAAATTTATTCTTGTTGTTCATCCTTCCCAGTTTTTTTCACATTAAAAACATCCAAACTCAGCCTTCATATCTGTCTCCTAAACAATCATTTTGCTTGCCCAGCTATCTTTGTGCCTGTTACTGCCACTTTCAAATTACTATACTTCAGCATTTCACGTGAGGGAACTCTGATTGCAAAATGAGTCAGTGCAACAAAGAAAGAACAATGGGAAGCTCTCTGCAGATTTATTCCAGAGAAGGAGGACGTACATTTTGAATGTGGGGAAGTAGTGACCGTTTTGTGAACAGGCTTCAGAATATGGAAGCTTAACTCCTTTTCTTAAGTGGCCAGTGATTTGAGCTGAGGAAGTGGAGCCCAAACGTGGCCCTGCTCTTTGAACATGTCGCTGTGCAGGGGTCGATGCGGCACGTGGCCGCAGGGTGGGGGAGGACAGAGTCAGTGCTGCCTGGGCAGACAGTGACCAGTGCTGGGGCCACCAAGATTTCCCTGGGCTTTCTGTGCAGCAGGCCGGGACCCGAGTGTCCTCTGCACAGTGGGCCGGGGCCTGAGTGTCCTCTGTGCACAAGCCCCCAGCATCCTCCTGAGCTCAACGCCAGTCTCATCCCATTTTACAGATGAGGAGGTGGAGGCCTGTGTATCCCAGAGCTGGTGAGCAGAGCGCGCCCTGGGGCTGGAGCAGTGAGTGACCTCAGCCAGAGCCCCGCGCCCTGTCCCTGCGCCTGGCTAAGGAGGTGCAGCTCTCATTCCTTGAATGTCCGTACTTTGGAGAGTTGTTACAATGACTAATTTGTAACATGCCTGGTATTATCTGAAATACAAACAGGACTCAATAAACTCGCTACAGTTACTACAGATTTCTTCAATCGCTATAATGATTAGTCATATCACAGACTTAAGAGGCCCCATCAGAGACAGCAGAGCGCTGACCTGACCCAGGGGACGGCCACGGTGCCTCCACGCCAGCGCACTCGCCCTCCCCTCAGCAAGTGCTGGGGCAGAACGAAGACTCCACCCACAGTGGTGCCCAAGGCCGCTGCCTTCAGTGGGCTCTACTGCCTTCAGTGGGCTCGAGGTTACAGTGTGTATTATGATACTTCTCTAATTTGTACTTCAGTGAACTACAATGTGAAGACTCAATAGAAAGTGTCATTTGCTTTAGCAAAAATTAGCCTCTGGCATACAGCCAGACGCAGAAAGATATCCATTTGTGTAAGGTTTACAAATGAATTTTGCCAATAGGAATGCGCAGACTATTCGGGCTCCTGCTACTTTAACGGAAGCGAGTCTTACTCCCGTGCGCAGAACGCCTACTGCATTATGGTTGGAGCTCACAAAGGCGGCTTGTTCTGAAAGGCTTGATAAGCTCACATACAGAGCAACGCCCCACAGAGACAAGGTTCTGTTAATCTGGAGATCTTTCAGTTCGGTTCGGTTCAGTCGCTCAGTCGTGTCCGACTCTTTGCGGCTCCATGGATGGCAGCACGCCAGGCCTCCCTGTCCATCACCAACTCCCGGAGCTCGCTCAAACTCATGTCCATCGAGTCCATGATGCCATCCAACCACCTCATCCTCTGTCGTCCCCTTCTCCTCCTGCCCCCAGTCCCTCCCAGCATCAGGGTCTATTCACATGGGTCAGCTCTTCGCATGAGGTGGCCAAAGTATTGGAGTTTCAGCTTCAGCATCAGTTCTTCCAATGAATATTCAGGATCGATTTCCTTTAGGGTTGACTGATTGGATCTCCTTGCAGTCCAAGGGACTCTCAAGAGTCTTCTCCAACACGACACTTCAAAAGCATCAATTATTTGGTGCTCAGCTTTCTTTATAGTCCAACTCTCACATCCATACATGACCACAGGAAAAACCATAGCTTTGACCTGATGGGCCTTTGTTGGCAAAGTAATGTCTCTGCTTTTAATATGCTGTCTAGGTTTTTCATGGATTTTCTTCCAAGGAGCAAGGATCTTTTAAATTCATGGCTGCAGTCACCATCTGCAGTGATTTTGGAGCCCAAGAAAATAAAATCTGTCACTGTTTCCACTGTTTCCCCATCTATTTCCCATGAAGTGATGGGACCAGATGCCATGATCTTCATTTTCTGAATGTTGAGCTTTAAGCCAACTTTTTCACTCTCCTCTTTCACTTTCATCAAGAGGCTTTTTAGCTCCTCTTCACTTTCTGCCAAAAGGGTGGTGTCATCTGCATATCTGAGGTTATTGATATTTCTCCTGGCAATCTTGATTTTAGCTTGTGCTTCATCCAGCCCAGCATTTCGCGTGATGTACTCTGTATATAAGTTAAATAAGCAGAGTGACAACGTACAGCCTTGATGTACTCCTTTTCCAATTTGGAACCAGTCTGTTGTTTCATGTCCAGTTCTAACTCTTGCTTCTTGACCTGCACACAGATTTCTCAGGAGTCAGGTAAGGTGGTCTGGTATTCCCAACTCTCGAAGAATTTTCCACAGTTTGCTGCAATCCACACAGTCAAAGGCTTTGGCATAGTCAATAAAGTAGAAGTAGATGTTTTTCTAAAACTCTTTTGCTTTTTTGATGATCCAGCAGATGTTGGCAATTTGATCTCTGGTTCCTCTTGTCTTTTCTAAATCCAGCTTGAACATCTGGAAGTTCTCAGTTCACTTACTGTTTGTTCTTTAATTGCCTGGTAATATTTTAGAACTTATTTTATGTATTACCTTTTGAAAGCCATTTTACCCAATTTCCTCGGTTAAAATGGTAGAAAAGATAGAAAGGACTGAACTGCAGTGTTCTTGAGCTGGAAATCACCATCAGAGTGACTTTTAAATGTTGGGTTCCTGCGAGGCCCAGCCATTCCTTAGCATGCTGTTTGCATTCTGCATCGGAGCGCGTTAAGGTGAGCGGGGAGCAGGGCTGCTTCACGGCCTTGGATGGCTTTCTGTTGCTGTTGGCTTTGTTCATTTTCTAATTTTTTATAACTGCCAAAGTCCAGCTGAAAGGACGCAGATACATAGATATGTGGTTGTACATTGTGACACACACCTCTGTCCTACGGGCACAAGTAAACGGAGGAGACCTTTCACCAGGAAAAATGCAGAGCTATAAGATGTCTAATCCATTCACTCTGTAAACTGCCGGGGGCCAGCCTGAGGAACTCCGCCCATGGCAAAGTCATGAGGAAGGAGGCTTGGCATACGCAAAGGCGTGATCAAGCCTCAGGAAACCCCCTGTTCCCGAGCATCTACCCCAGAACCAGAGTCTGTGTTATGCTCTCCCCCATAACCGTTTCTCTTGGAGAAGGAGTAAACGTGCAGCTCCAAGGCAATACAAATTCCTGGGCGTGACAAGAGTGTTTCAGCTTACAGACTCCTCTAAAGGTTATCTAGCCCACCTGTATAGGTTCGTCCAGCCACATGTGATTGTTTACAGCCTCCCAATCGGAGAGGCACGAGATGTTTTAGACTTACTAAAGGCAAATTCTCTTGGGGAGTTAGAAATTATTAGTATAGTGGGTTGGTTAGGAATTATATTGTGAAGGGTTTTTCATTTGTTGTGCCAATAATTGCTGCTAATTCCCTCCCCTGGGTGGGACAAGGGTGTTTCAGGTCAAACCTCTCTGCTGACAGACTAGCTTGTGTGACAGGATTATCCATACTCCTGCCACATGATTGTTTACTACCTCTCAACCATAAACAGCACAGAGAGTTTTGGAGTATTTTGAGAGTCTTAATTAGCATAGGGCTTTTCTCATTGTTGAGTCAATGATTGCCGCCAGGCCTCCATATCCTTAGGCACCTGGAAATATATTAATCAATGTATTTGGAATATAGAAAAGGAAATATAGTAGTTTTTGATGTTAGCAATACTAGACTTTTTGAGTTAATGGATTTTCTCTTTTGTAATAGATCACTGTACTTTGTTATAAATCACTGTGTCCTTGCTATGTAAAAATGTAACTTTATCACTATCTTAAGACTAGATAGATCTTAAGGGGAGCATTGGTGAAAGGATTTTCATTTGTTGGGCTGATGTTTGCTGCTAAATCTCCATATTCCCTGCCCTTATAATGAATATAACTAACATATAGGAGAAATAAATATTAACCTTTAAGCATATAGGAGAGATAGGTATTAACCTTTAAGATTAATCCTGTTAACCTTGGGTTAAATAAATTCCTTTCTTGATTGTAACTCACTACACCCTCACCCTATAGGAATGTAACTTTATTTGGAGGGTGGTGCCTGGTTTAAGAAAAAACACCCTTGGAAAAAATAAGTTTTTGGTTATCAGAAAGAAAGGGTCATAAAATCCCTAAGACCTTTTTATGTGAAGCACCTGATTTTTGATTTTGATAAAGGTCAGGACTACTGACCTCCACGTGACTCTGTATTCATCCCTATGTGTAACAAAAGGTATATAAGCAAACCCCAAAATAAAGAAATCAGATCAGTTTCCGGAAAGACTGATTCCCCCATGTCGCTTCTTTCTTGCTCCCGTTTCTCTGGCTGAATTCCCATCTGGATTCAGCCTCCTTTTCTCCACTACACTATCTCCTACTACACTATCCTTTTCTAATCTCTCTCTATATCTGTAATTAAATATGTATTTTTCCAAAGACGCCGACGCCGTCCCCACCTTCGAATTCCCTGGATCCACCGGGGCTGGACCCCGGCAGTAAACTAAGAACAGAAATTCAGGATAGATTCAGACTGGTGTCAAGAACTCCTCCTCCCAGATCCTGCTGTTCTAGACATTTGTCTCGTTCTGTAGGCACTTGTAAACACCGTTAGGCACCTGTTCTAAATGGTTATTTTCACCTTTTGCATTGCCTCAAGTCTTCAGGCCATTGTAACAAAACACAACAATCTGGGCAGCCTAAGAGACACTTCAGGTTTCACAGTTTTGGAGGCTACAAGTCCGAAATCAGGGTGTGGGCCTGGTGCCCTGAGACTGGAGACCTGAGAGGTACCCTTCAAAGGTCTTACTGATTCTGAAACGTGACCTGATGCTTTGGACAGAAACAGGCCAAAGCACTTCAGTATCCTTGCCTTGAGAACCCTGTGAGCAGTATGAAAAGGCAAAGAGACAGGACACTGAAAGATGAGCTCCCCAGGTCGGTAGGTGCCCAGCATGCTACTGGAGATCAGTGGAGAAATAGCTCAGGAAAGAATGAAGAGACAGAGCCAAAGCAAAAACAACACCCAGTTGTGGGTGTGACTGGTGATAGAAGTAAAGTCTGCTGCTGTAAAGAGCAATATTGCACAGGAACCTGGAACGTCAGGTCCGTGAATCAAGGCGAATTGGAAGTGGGCAAACAGGAGACGGCAAGAGTGACCGTCGATTCTAGGAATCGGCAAATTGAAATGGACTGGAAAGGGCGAACTGAACTCAGATGACCATTATATCTACCACTGTGTGCAGGAATCCCTTAGAGGAAATGGAGTAGTCCTCATAGTCCAAAAAGTCTGAAATGCAGCACTTGGATGCAGTCTCACAAATGACAGAATGACCTCTGTTCGTTTCCAAAGCAAACCATTCAATATCACGGTAATCCAAGCCTATGCCTCGACTAGTAATTCTGACGAAGCTGAAGTTGAACGGTTCTGTTAGGGGAAGCACACTGACTGAAGCCGCCCACCTGGCCAGGCACCACAGGAACCATTCGCAGGAGTTGTTTTATGACAGGAGACCCTGATAAGGAATACGGAACTAATAAGCCACCACCAACCGGAAGAGTCCGGGAAAGGTCTAAAGGAGACACCGCGTGTCCATCCGCTTCCCAGAATCCCTCTCGCTAGCATCCATCTTGGCTGAGCGATGCGCGCGCCACCGGGAAAGACGCTGAATTAGAATGACTGGCCAAAGACCACCCGGAAACTAAAGCCATCACCATAAAACCCGAGACTGCAGCCACGGGCAGAGCATTCTCCTGGGTTCCCTCACCCTGCTGCTCTCCACCTGGGTGCTCTTTCCCAGTAAAATCTCTTGCTTTGTCATCACAAGTGTCTCCTCAGACAATTCTTTTCCTAGGGTTAGATGAGAGCCTGCTCTTGGGGCCCTGTAGGGGGGCCTCCCCCTTCCTACACAGTATGAAGACCTACAAGACTTTCTAGAACTAACACCAAAAAAAAATGTCCTTTTCATCACAGGGAACTGGAACGCAAAAGTAGGAAGTCAAGAGATACCTGGAGTAACAGACAAGTTTGGCCTGGGAGTACAAAACGAAGCAGGGCAAAGGCTAAGAGTTTTGCCAAGAGGACGCACTGGTCATAGCAAACACCCTCTTCCAACAACATAAGAGAAGACTCTACACGTGGACATCACCAGATGGTCAACACCGAAATCAGACTGATGATGTTCTTTGCAGCCAAAGATGGAGAAGCTCTACCCAGTCAACAAAAACAAGACCAGGAGATGACTGTGGCTCACATCATGAACTCCTTATTATAAAATTCAGACTTAAATTGAAGAAAGTAGGGAAAGCCACTAGACAATTGAGGTATGACCTCAATCAAATCCCTTACAATTATACAGTGGAAGTGACAAATAGATTGAAGGGATCAGATCTGATAGACAGAGTGCTTGAAGAACTATGGGTGGAGGTTCGTGACATTGTGCAGGAGGGAGTGATCAAAACCATCTCCAAGAAAAAGAACTGCGAAGAGGCAAAATGGCTGTCTGAGGAGGCCTTACAAATAGCTGAGAAAAGAAAAGAAGTGAAAGGCAAAGGAGGAAAGGAAAGCTGTGCCCATCTCAATGCAGAGTTCCAACAGATAACAAGGAGAGATAAGAAAGCCTTCCTCAGGGATCAATGCAAAAAATAGAGGAAAACAACAGAATGGGAAAGACTAGAGATCTCTTCAAGAAAATTAGAGATACCAAGAGCATTTCATGCCAAGATGAGCACAATGAAGGACAGAAATGGTATGGACCTAACAGAAGCAGAAGAGATTAAGAAGAGGTGGCAAGAATACACACAGGAACTATACAAAATAGATCTTAAAAACCCAGATAACCACAATGGTGTGATCACTCACCTAGAGCCAGGCATCCTGGAGTCCAAAGTCAAGTGGGCCTTAGGAAGCATCACTATGAACAAAGCTGGCGGAGGTGGTGGAATTCCAGCTGATTTATTTCAAATCCTGAAAGATGATGCTGTGAAAGTGCTGCACTCAATATGCCAGCATATTTGGGAAACTCAGCAGTGGCCACAGGACTGGAAAAAGTCAGTTTTCATTCCAATCCCAAAGAAAGGCAATGCAAAGAGTTTTTAAAGTGAAGTGAAGTCGCTCAATCGTGTCCGACTCTTTGCAACCCCGTGGACTGTAGCCTACCAGGCTCCTCCCTCCGTGGGATTCTCCAGGGAAGAGTACTGGAGTTGGTTGCCATTTCCTTCTCCAGGGGATCTTCCTGACCCAGGGATTGAACCCAGGTCTCCAGCATTCCAGGCAGATGCTTTAACCTCTGAGCCAACTACTACACAATTGCACTCATCTCACACGCTGGCAAAGTTTACTTCACTGGAGCTAATAATTCTTCAGAGCAAGGAGTGTCCTTAGCATCGATTCAGTTTCCTGATCTCCTGATGTGTCCTTTTTGTCTCTCCCTGGCTTAATCTTGGACGGTTGGCCATTTCTGAGAATCTGTCCCTTTCTTCCAGGTCGTCCGTTTTATTGGCAGACAGTTGCTCAGAATAGTCTTTCTCGGTCCTTGTATTTCTGCATTGTTTGTTGTAACCTCTCCATTTTTGTTTCTGATTTTCTCAATTTGAGGCTTCTTTAATATGAATTTTTTGTCTACACCATGACAAGCATTTTGAACCTTTTCCATTGAACAAGCACAGGCTTTAGGTTTTCATTTTCGTTTTCCAACACCAAACATTTTGCATCAAATTCCTGAGCCTTTGGCAGCAGCTGTTATAACTGGTTTCTCACTGTTTGCTTTCCAGGGAAGCATGAGGACTGTTTCAAGCAAGACCAATTTGCTGCTGTTTTGCTGCTATAAACACACAGAGCTAAACTGTCAGGAGCAACTCCCAACAGCAAGGGGGTTCCGCAGCTTTTAGCCAACTGCCCTGAAACAGCTGAAATGTCCCCAATTCTCCACTCACTTAACCCCATGGAGACAGAAGTTTGATCTCCTTACTAGATACAATTTCACTACAAATGCTTTGCATGACTTTATTTAAAGAGTATCAACATTTAATAGAAGAATCCATGTGAGTTTTTCCACTCTGACTTAATGGAAATGTCAAAGAAGAAGTACAAATATAAAATCTGTACTATTGGAAAGTGTTAAACTTACGCAGAGGCACATGCACAAAGCCATTTTGTATATCTGATCTCGCTGTGTTTCCAACAGCTTTCAGACGTAGGTGGAAAGGCAAACAGAAGATGCGCAGCCTGTGGAGAACTTGAGCCCTCAGAGATGGGAGACCAGAGCTGGCCCACCAAACAGCTAGCTGTAAGTTTAACGTGCGTTTTACCTCCTGAGGCTGCACCTGAATCAGTGCCATGGATCTCCTTCTTCTCTGATGCTTTACTAGGATCAGGTGACTGGAAGCTGGTCGAGACCCGGCCACACTGGCAGGTAGGGCGGTGGGGGGTTCATCTGTCCTCACAGGCGCAGGGCAGGGCCGCCCCACGGACGCACCCTCTCTGGGAGGCCAGAGCCAGGCCTGCGGTTAGAAAGAACCACAGTCTCAGCAGTGCTTCCCAGACCCCTGGACACAGCTCTGGAGCAGCCCAAGAGCGGAATAGCAGGTCGTGGCTGTGCTGCAACTGTGCGTTTATGTGCATTTTCTCCTGAAACCAAGGCTTTGGGGTATTTTAACCCATGAATTCATCATTACAGCTCTTTAACTAGCATACGCCTAGTACAGAGATAGAATCAGAGCAAGTATTTATCAAATAGTCAACACATGGGCTGTCTTTCATACCTTCCGAAGGCAAGTTGTTGCATCTGAACTGTGAGAATTTAAATGTTTAGAAGGTCAGAACTTAAATAGCAATGCTAAAAATAAGGTGTATTAATTTATGACATACTTTTAAAATGATGAGTGTGCTGAGAGCTCTTTTAGGTGGTACGGGTCGGAGGAAGCAGGATGGGCCTGCTGCACCCTTCCCCTTGGAGAGCATACAGTGTAGCAACGGGGCTGTTTTATTATGTTAGGGTGATTTATCTTTACCAGGTGGAGGTGCGATCAGCTCTGTAGAAATGAACAATATATTATTTGCAATATTTCGGTGTCCAGAAGATTCTGTGCCCTTGCAAACTCACACGAGGATATCTTTTCAAAACATTTGGGTGCTCAATAGGTGTCAGAAATATATTTCCTCAGAAATGGGTCATTGACACAGGACCAGCTACGAGGGTCGCATACAGGGCAAAGCACGGAGAGTTGGTAAAAGATTCCTCCCAGACACAGTTAGCCCTGCGGTGGTCTGACCACCATCGGGCTCTGCACCTGCTCCAGCGTCTATGAGGGCCGCTTACGACTCTGTATTCCACCCATCCCTGGAACGTCTCTTGTCTTCCGTTTGCATCAAATCTTGATGCCAAATGAGTTATTCTGGAAACTCCACGCCTTCAGCATTTGTAGAGGATGTAGTGTTTCTTTACAAAATCACCCCCTGTTTTTTCTTATACGTATCCCAAGGTATATCAAAAAAAATGAGCTAATCCAGATATTGTGAAATCCAGAGAAACGTTACTCAAAATTCCGCTATTACTCTGACCATTGATGTAAATGCTCTCAGGTACTATTCCTCCTGTGAGTGCGGTTTGCATTAAAAATATGTTCCTGTCTACAGGTGAGTTACACACATAGATCTCTACTCTCTACTGTGCTTTCCCAACTAAAATACGTTTAAGCACTTGTGTATGTGATTATAAGTTGATGCCATATCTATTGCTATATAATCCCTCACGGTGCAGCATCTGATATTTAGCTTGTTTTGCACTGTTGAATACTGTGAGAGTGTATCTTGTACGTCCACCTGATGGGATCCTGCAGGGAGCAGATGCTTGACCCGGTGTGGCCCTGGGGGCTTCTGTGAGGCTGCCTTTTGAAGACACTCACTGCAGGTCACTGAGGAAAGCAGATGGTCCTCCCCTGTGTGGGTGGGCCTCATCGAGTCAGTCAACAGCCTGGGATGAGCAGATGCTCTCCCAAGTGAGCGACGGGTCCCTCTGCCTGAGGACCCTCTCTGGACACAGGCTTTTCCCTGAAGAAACACCAGTCTGTTCTCAGTCTCGAGCTGGCAGCTAACCCTGCCCATCTGGAGACCCTTGAGCCTCCAGCATCACACGGGCCAGTTCTCTACATGCCGTGTGCATCCTGTGTGTGTCCCAGATACCAGGTGGCTCTGTTTCTCAGGAGGAGTCTCACTAATACCGAGGCTTCAGATGCATGCGGCCCTGTGCAGTTCTGGAGAGGGTTACAGAGAGAACCCCTATGCATGCTTCTTTGCACATTTGCTCATTCCAAGCAACAGTCTTCAGTGAAATTCACCCAGTATCTGCACATCCAGGAGGTGGTTGTGCTTTAAATTTCTCGTTCAGGGCATTTCTTTCAGAAAGAAATTTTCTTTTTAGTGGAACTCACTTTCTTAGAATTTATTTGTCCTTTTGTCTCTAGTTTGATAGTCACTATTTGATATTTTCTAGTTTGATAGTTACCATTCTACACAAAACCTGAAGGAAAAGCTCCTGCCCTTCTGTCCTGGGTGGTACTCCATAAACGCTCTGCACATAGTAGGTGCCCACAGACGTCTGCAGAAGGGATCCGTGAACAACGAAAACTCCAAAAATCAAGTGAGGTGACTTTATTTTTGCAGCTACAGGTACATCAGAAAATTACTCACTTCTGGAAGCTGTCTCTAGAGGTATGACTACATTTTGAAACAGATTTATTTAAGCCTCATTGTATACATTCATCCTTCTCAGAACTGAGACTTATTTGCTGCCACATCTTAAGTAAATTGTGAACTGAAAATATAGCTCTCAAGGAGCTTATGTACAAAATATCAAACGCAGGCACCGGTTGGGGGACAGGAGGCGGGGTCTTGGCAATGTCTCCCCTGGTGTGGCTTCTGCGCTGCTCATGACAGCTCAAATGGCAAAGCCTCACTCATCATGAAGGGATTGTTTTTCATTTGTTTCTTTTCATAGTGTTTTTTTTTCCCCAAGAACACAGCCACTGTGACCCTGGGAAGACGTTTGCTTTGCACATTGCAAGGATCCTCACCAGCCTTCTCAGGTGGTGATGCCTCGTTTCCTGGGCCTTCTCAGTTCAAGACCCCTGGGCATTTCACTACCAGAAGAATTTTCAAAATTGCCAGCATGCCATATGCTCATACACACCCCACAGGCACACCCCCCGCACACTTACGCTCATGCATGGGCTTCCCTGGTGATGACAGTGGTAAAGAACCCGCCTGCCAGCACCAGAGATGCGGGTTCGATCCCCTCCACAGCGGCTCATGTCCTGAGGCTTCACTTCCCCTAGAAACTTCCAGAGCCTCCAGAGTGGGGTCAGCCGCTCCTCCAGGACCCGGAGCAGCTCTGCTTGCCCTTGGGCTCCTGGCCCTTCACAGGTGTGCCTCCCACCCCCCTGGGCTGAAAACGCCATCGAGAGAGCCGCGTCTTTGGTGTTTACTGACGCGTCTACAACTTGCAGCAGGGTGTTAGGCACGGAGGATGTGAGAGCGGGTATGTGTGCGTGTGTGTGTGTGAATGCGTACATGGGTGTATGTGTATGTGAGGGTGAATGTGTGTGAATGTGTGCATGTGTGTATGTGAGTGTGTGTTTGTATGTGCGAATGCGTACATGCGTGTATGTGTATGTGAGTGTGAATGTGTGCATGCATGTATGTGATTATGTGTTTGTATGTGTGAATGCATACATGTGTGTATGTGTATGTGAGTGTGTGTTTGTATGTGTGAATGTGTACATATGTGTGTGAATGTGTACATGCGTGTATGTGAGTGTGAGTGTGTGTGAATGCGTACATGTGTGTGTGAGAGTGTATGTCTGTGAATGCGTACACGCATGTAAGTGTGTGTGAGTGTGTGTTTGTGTGTGTGAATGCAGACATGCGTGTATGAGTGTGAGTGTGTGTGAATGCATACGTGTGTGTGTGAGTGTGTCTGTGAATGCGTACACGCATGTAAGTGTGTGTGAGTGTGTGTTTGTGTGTGTGAATGCAGACATGTGTGTATGTGAGTGTGAGTGTGTGTGAATGTGTACATGTGTGTGAGAGAGTGTATGTCTGTGAATGCGTACACGCATGTATGTGTGTGTGAGTGTGTGTTTGTGTGTGTGAATGCAGACATGCGTGTATGAGTGTGAGTGTGTGTGAATGCATACGTGTGTGTGTGAGTGTGTCTGTGAATGCGTACACGCATGTAAGTGTGTGTGAGTGTGTGTTTGTGTGTGTGAATGCAGACATGTGTGTATGTGAGTGTGAGTGTGTGTGAATGTGTACATGTGTGTGAGAGAGTGTATGTCTGTGAATGCGTACACGCATGTATGTGTGTGTGAGTGTGTGTTTGTGTGTGTGAATGTGTACATATGTGTGTGTGAATGTGTACATGCGTGTATGAGTGTGAGTGTGTGTGAATGCGTACGTGTGTGTGTGTGAGTGTGTCTCTGAATGCGTACACGCATGTAAGTGTGTGTGAGTGTGTGTTTGTATGTGTGAATGCACACATGCGTGTATGTGAGTGTGCGTGGGGGGAGTGTATGAGCATCAGTGTTGTTTAGTCACTCAGTTGTGTCCGATTCTGCAACCCCATGGGCCCTCTTTTCATGAGATTCTCTTGACAAGAACCCTGGAGTGCGTTGCCATTTCCTGCTCCAGGGATCCTCCCGACTCAGGGATCAAACCGGCATCTCTCACGGCTCCTGCACTGGCAGGCGGGTTCTTTACCACTGCGCCACCTGGGAAGCCCATTTTCTATCTATCTATAATCTATCGACCGTCTACCTACTACCTGTGTGACTATCGATCTATCCGCCCATCTCTATCAGATGCTCTGGGTCATCTCTAGAGAATTCACGGCGCCATGCAGATGGTGACGGCTTCAGTGAAAAGCGCGGCTGGTCCTGCCTGTCCAGCTGAGCAGACTCCACCCTCTCTACTCATCTCCTCCTGCGATTCTCTGCGTGTAGATATCTTGCTTCCCCATAAGAGTCCTGACTGTTTAGGGTCATCAGTCAGGCTCTACCCTCCTGACACCTCTGGCAGGTACACTGTGAGCACGTAGCCCTTCCCGGTCCAAGAGTCATTAAATATTTCAAGTCATTAAATATTTCCTGCAAATATTTGCAGGAAAAGGATCTATGGCCCGGATGATCCCACTCCTATGAAAGTAGTTTTAAACATCAGAAGGTATTTTCCTTTACAGCTGGAAAAAAGTATGACTGTTTTATGTTCGTCCTGCATAAGTAGCCTAAAAGGTCTCACGTGAAGGCCATGGAGGACCCTTGCCTGTTGCTGTTTGGATGGGGAAGGGGGTGAGCAAGCGGAGAAGTGGGGTCTTCCTGATGCTCTGGGTGGGGAGGGAGTCTGATGCCCAATCTCGCTGCTCAGACTTGGCAAAGGGCATCTGTGAGACCCTGCAGTCTCACCTGAGGAAGCTGCTGCCAGCTTCTCCACCTCTCTAATCTACAGAGATAGATGTGCCACGCTAACGGAAAAGAGGCTGTTCATATTTATGAGAGCTTTTTCCCAGAGAGAAAGAGCTTTTAAAATGCTTTCAAGAGCCATATTGAATTCACTATATCTTTCTGAGAGTAGAAATCATGGCCAAAACGACAGTCACAGGTTTTATTGCATATTTCTCACGAAATACGACTGCCTTCATTGGACAAAAGAGGTTCACGCGTCTGTTTTGAAATACACATTGTGGACAGTTAGAAATGAATGGAGAAGTAAGTTATATTGATTTTTCATGAAGAATTGACAGAATAAAGTAATCTTCTGAGAAGTTTCAGGGAAAATTGATTCTACAATTGTCAAAAATCTATGCACTTCAGCCTTGCATGGCTATTAAAGTATGAGAAACAGATATTGAGCTTGGACACCAGAAGTTTCAGGATTTTAAACCTCAAACTCTTGAGATCCTGCTTGTATTTTATCATCGGATGACACAGCCTTGTGACTGGGGGGAGCCTAACCCTTAATGTGTGTGCTAACGAAGCAGTTATTAAAATATCCACTAGCATTTTCATTGTCAAGTAGTAAAAGACATATTTATACCAAATCGTTGTATCTCTTCCAAAATTAATCTCTGCAAGTTAGATTGAAAGAGACAGCCACTTGGTAGTGCCAGCTTAGAATAACTGCTTGCTTCTTTGTACATCCCCCTGCATAAAGACGTCGCAGAATCCCGTTACAGGACAGTTTCAAACAACAACAAAATGCTGGGTACTTTTTTGGGAAGAGAGAATGATGCTAGTCCCTCTTTCGAATAACGCTGTGGAAAGACTTACAGCCCATGAAGAGGACAGGACACCATCCATCCCCCAGTGGGGCTTCCTGGACTGAGACTGGGTCACTGATAACGTGCAAATGTGTTGATGGAACAGCCTGGATGTTTCTAGTAACTGCAGTCCTGAGCCTCATGCAGTCCTGAGCCTCATGGTGAGTGGATGCCTGCCCGTCCCAGCAGGTGACCTGATGCCTGCCTGCCCAGGAGGGGTAGAACCTGCTGCACTCCCCCCCAACCCCCAAATGAAGACCAAGGGCTGAAGTTCCAAGGCTAACTGGCTGGTTAATGGTAAAACGTTACCTACTCTAGCGGACAAGTCCACTAATTCCAGCGGCTTGGGATGGAGAAGCTGTGTTTCATGCCTGAGTCTGTGATGCAGGGCTTCAGGTGCTGGGAACAGCGCCAATCTGTGAGCCTGGTGAGGAGGGGACTGGTTTGGGGTCTAACTGGTCTCACTGACTCCAGTGGGCAGCAGCGCCCTCTTCTCCTTCTCCCCATGAAGAGAGACACTTTTCAGTCTTCTCTGAGGGAGACAAGCAACATCCCACTCAGCCTGACTCCCGCTCCAGGCCCAAGACCTCTGCACAGGGAGGAGGCCCCAGCCTCCCCATCCCGTGAGCCCGAGAGGAATCTGGCCAAGGTCTCCGTGGTGCCCACGGCATCTTTGGACAGACGCTCCTCATTTGCCCACTTGGGTAAGCCGATTTTCTCGGTCCCTTTGTTTACGACCTGGTTCTATAGAAGCACATCCAGATGCACAGCAAATCAAATCCCCTTTTTCCTTTAGTTAGATTTCTTTTCGCTTTAGATGCAATTTAAGGAAAAAGCAATTTGGGAAATACACTTTCGTGTCTTGATGACTTCTGATGTGAACCTGGAAATTATTTCAGCTGCTTAAACATTTCTTCGAGATTCATCCCTGGATAAAATGTTAATTTTTAATATGCTGATAAAAGGAAATATTCTTTGAATAGGGCAGAAGCAGATATAATACAGTAAATTTTGTCATAAAGGCATGATTGAGTGGGTTGAAAAAGAAGGGAGTCAGCTCGTGAGAACTGCAACGGCAGATGAAGGGGACTCAGGCGGCTGAGGAGGCGGCGTCCAGCTGCTGGCAGCACGTGAGACTGGCCGTGAAGTGCGCACGGAATCCCACTAAGCCTGCAGGCGCAGCTCGGTGACCGTCTCAGCCCTGGTTTCATGAGCTCCTGAAGGCTCCTATTTCTTTGTCTAAGTGTATGTATGTAGGAAACCCTACATCTCTAAGGGCTCAAGCTGTCCAACTTGATTTAAATGTTTGTCAAGGATTATCAGAATAGGGTCTGCTCATTTAGATGCTGAAGGAAAGAAATATTATTCATTCACAGTCACATTTCTTTTCTTCACCAACATGACCTATTCCTAGATAAAGAGAATTATAAAAATATGGATAAAATTTAGTTGAGTAGTACTTATTGGAGAATGGCTATAAATGTATCTCTCACGTTATAAAATTACTCTTTAGAGAAAAATAAGTACGCTTTTTCTTTCTAACTGAACAATGAATGGCTAACCGGTTAAAATAAGTAAATACCTACTGTGTGTCCACCGTGGGCGACCCTTTGCCTGGGAGCCGGGGATTGAGGGCAGGAGGACCTCATCCCGAGCAGCACAGGGTGGACACAGCAGGAGCGAGGGGCCTGAGACGATGTGACTGGAAGGAGCCTGGGGGGCTGGGCCACGGTTCAGGGGGGCCTGAGGAGCTGCGGTCCAGTACCTGAGGGTTCAGGGTGGATCTGAGGTCCTGGGGTCAGTACCTGAGGGTTCAGGGGGGACCTGAGGAGCTGCAGTCCAGTACCTGAGGGTTCTGGGGGGATCTGAGGACCTGGGGTCAGTACCTGAGGGTTCTGGGGGGATCTGAGGACCTGGGGTCAGTACCTGAGGGTTCAGGGGGGACCTGAGGAGCTGGGGTCCAGTACCTGAGAGTTCAGGGGGGACTTGAGCTCCTGGGGGTCCAGGAGCAGGCTGCAGGTGGCTATACTTCTGGGGGAGGAGAGGAGTCCTACAGAGGCAGGGGGTGAATGCATGGAAGAGCCCAGGTCTCACAAGATCAAAGAGGAAGCTAAAGACAGATGTGCAAAACAGTCCTTCTCGTTCCAATAGTCTTATCAGCACCACTGACAGCCTCTGGACTGAGAGCGAGCCGGAGAAGGCGGCAGAAGCCGGGAAAGACTCTAACTAGAGGGAAATACAAAATGAGAATCCAAAGATGAGAGTTTCTGAAGCTGCATTGCGAAAAAAGTCACCATGAAGCAGAAGAAAACTGAGCCCAGTGCTAGACAGTAGGTTAAACACCCTCACCAAGCATTTGTCGTAAGAAAAAAACACTTTCATTCAGGTTTATAGAAATGGACAAAGACAGGAG
>SJXO01000422.1:570359-581039 GCA_006408615.1 Connochaetes taurinus
CGGGTGAGGACAAGGAGGGGAGATTGTGTCCTGAGCAGGGCCCTGCCCCACTCCACTGGATCCTGACCTCAGACACCATCCTCCAGAATCGAGGGACATCAGTGTTTCTTGCTTACAAGCCCAGTCTCTGGTATTTTGCTGTATCTGCCTCAACTACAACAAAATTCACTATTTGCTTTCAGCGTTAAAATTCTGATAATTTTACTCGTAGGAAAGAAACTTCTTAAAACAGCACATAATTTATCACTGGGCAGTGATCTGGTGTCCTTTATCCTCATCAGACACAAGTTTCTCACACTGATGAGCAGCATTTTCTGCAGCCAGCGGTGACTCAAGTCACATGAGCCTGGGTTTTAGAAGGTGGTGGAATGGACGGGGGAGCCTGGTGGGCCGCAGTCCATGGGGTCGTGAAGAGTCGGACACGACTGAGCGACTTCACTTTCACTTTCATGCGCTGGAGAAGGAAATGGCAACCCACTCCAGTGTTCTTGCCTGGAGAATCCCAGGGACGGAGGAGCCTGGTGGGCCGCAGTCCATGGGGTCGCAGAGTTGGACACGACGGAAGCGACTTAGCAGCAGCAGCAGCAGAGTCCCTCCAGTTTCACTGCTGGATTAAGATGCAGCACTGAAAGCGAAGCCAGAGAACTGGAGCCGCATCGTCTTCTTTTATTAAATCATGAAATGCACTTAAGGGGCAAGAAGAAAACTCGCGGTTATTAGCCTGTATACAATATGTGTATTAGATTCTAAGTGAAACAGCTAGGTTGTCATTGTGAATAGAGAGATATGAAAGTAAATGTTCTTTCACTCTGAGTTTTTTCAAGAAGGAAAATTCTTAATTGCAAAATTCTTTCTACTTTGAATCATGGACATATTTGTTTTATGATAAATAGCAGATTTGTATCTAAATATAGTTTCGCCAGAAAAAATGATGTAAAAAAAGTTTTGGCTCAGATTTCCACTTCAGATTTTAATAGGAAACATGTATCATTATCACTTTAAAAGTTTTATCTGACGATTTTGAGCATGAAGGTTGAGTTTCAAAAAAAGGTATTAGGCAAATGAAAAAAGTTCAACAGAAAATCAAATATAAAACAGAAATATTACAGTTATTATGTAGCTAAAGTACATTTTTAAAGTATTTTGCATATCAAACCACGTATTTAAAGTTCTGTTTGACTCTGTTAGAAGCTGCTCTTCAGTGTCCTGATGACCGTACTGCAGGACATGTTTGAAGATGCCTCTATGCAGGGGATGTGTTCCCCTTGTTCTGCTACCGTTTGGCAACACAGAGCCCTCACCTTAAGCAGCAGACCTGCCCTGACCCTGTTTCTCGCCTGGGAGCCCCTGCCCCAGGGGGTGGCTGACCCCTGGGAGTGAGAGATTTTCCTCCTCTTTCTAATCTTACATAAAATGTTGATTAAGTGTGGGCTGACCTGGGCGCAGAGGCTCCTGGACTGACCGAGACGTCTATTCAACTAGTCAGAACCTAAAAATCGTGCTGCGCGACAGAACAGGCTGCTCTAAACCCGCGCCGGTGAAGGCGGCTGTGGGAGCCGAGCCAGCGCCGCTCCCGCCGGGCCGCACCGACGCCCGCGTGCACCTCGCGAGGAGCTGCGGGCGCCCCGTTCATCCGCAGAAACGTTCTCTTACAGTAGACAGCCCCGCAAGGAGCTGCTCACAAAGCGTCAGTGTAACGTTCCCACCACAATTAACAAAGACACTGTGAGCGGATGTCTATGAAGAACTGACTTCACTCGTCGGTGCTAAATGACACACCAACGCTCTTCACATACTGAACTCCAAGGAAGCAGGTGCTTTTGCGAGCAGACACTTCAGAATTGTTTGTATCGTCTACATGTTTACCATTTCCATTTGCTACTGACAAATTATTCTGTCAGACATGATTACGGAGGAAACAAACCAATTGCACTTTATTCTGTGGGCTGCTCTTTCCAGCCCACGAGTGGAGACGGCCTCCAAAAGGCAACGCTCTGGGGCTGCGTTTCCTGAGTCTTCTCAAACATCGCCTTCCCTTCAGGCAGCGGAGTTGCTCTTTGAACTGAGCTACTTTTCATATAAAGGGCAGGCTTTCCTTTTAAAGGGCTTGACACACTTCTGACTTCACAGCCTCTGGAAATGACCTTGGTTTCAGGGTGCCTTCAGCTCAGGATGTGTGCGCCGCGATGTCCTTTGCTCTCGAGATAAAGGAGACCTCGGTTGTTTGGATGTAAGGGAAGCCCTCCCGCCCTCCCAGTCTTAGAGACGAGCGAGAATCCGAGTCACAGGGATGCCGTGTGGGAAGCAGACTCCCCCTGTCTTGCTGCGTTGATCTGCTGAACTCCCGATGGTGCCCTGAAGACCGTTTCCTAGTTTTCAGCTTCACTTGAGTGTTTCCCGAGCTGGCCTTTACTGTCCTCCCCAGGTGCGAGCCCTGGTTGTCTCCCTGGCGCCCCCGGGGCCCGGGGCGCAGGGCCAGCTCGCGGGGGGCGGGTGCAGGGCCTTCCAGGCACGAGTCCCCCGTCTGGTGTCCTTCGTCGGGTGGGAACGTTCTCTGCCACTGGCCGTCCTTCCTTGGGTGGGGGTCTGACCGCCCCACGGGACTCGGCTCCAGGCCGCGGCTTGCCCTCCAGCGACCCCTGGGCTTGGGGCTCTGACTCTGGAGAACCAGGGGGACAGGGGGCTGTGGAGGGGGGCTTTAAGGCTGAGTGTGTGTCGGGGGCGAGAGAACTCGTGATGAAGCTTCACCTTCCCTATCAACAGACACAGTTTATGACGGTCGTAGGAAAGTCGGGAACATTTACTACGAGCCTTGAGGCTCCTGTAGAAGTAAAGGTATTTTTAAAGAGAATCTGGTTTGTTCCTGTTGTGCTGGGTCTTCCTTGCTGTGCGTGGGTGCTTCTCCAGTTGGGGCTGGGGGCTTCTCATTGCAGGGGGTCTCTTGCAGCGGAGCGCAGAGCGCAGAGCCCAGGCTCGATAGCTGCACAGCATGGTTCTGTTGCTTCGCAGCACATGGGATCTTCCCTGCCCAGGGATTCAACCTGTGTCTCCTGTGTGGGCAGGTGGATTCTTTTCCACTGAGCCAGCAGGGAAGCCCAATAAAGGCATTTATCTTCAAGGAAAGGCAAAGTGGCTCCAGCAAACCCCCCTGAAGGATGCCCGAGACCCAGGCCCGGCAGGTCTCTGTCGGGGCTGCACCGAGCGGGGGGCACTGGCACTTCCCGGGCACTGCCGCCTCCCCGAGGCCACCACGGCCCAGCCTGAGTTCACGCTGAGATCGCTGCAGCCCAGCCGGTGCCACCAGCGATTCTGAACAGGGGCCACGTGTGCCCTCACCCTGAGTGAACGGGTCTCAGCAGAACCCAGAGTTCCAGAGAGATGACCCCCCCTCCAGGGACAGCAGGACCTAGCCTGCAGACGAGTATCCCCATGGGAGGTCCTGGAGTTTCCTGGTCACTTTATAAAAGGAAATCCAGAGGGTGTCTCTTAGGAGGTGACATCCATGCCATCCATGGGGTACCGATTCCGTTTCCTTGTATCCTACTGGAATCTCCTGGAGCCGTGGCCTATGGTGTCTCATCCTCAGCCGGCCTGGGTCTCCTGCCCTGTGTGGCTGGAGTCCCAGGAGTGGAGGAGGAGGACCCAGCCTGCAGCTGAGAGCTCACACCTGTGCAGGAACCCAGCCTCACTAGTCGATTTCCAAAATGGAATCTGATCCCGTAAAAACAGAGAGCACTTGTGAATCGACAGTTACTTGAGCTTCTCTAAGGGCTTCATCACCGGATGGCCGTCCTCACTGAACCAAAGCACAGTCAACCTTTGACCTTCAGGGCTGGGGTTAAGCTTGTCTAATGGTCGGTGATGAGCTACTGATGAGAAGGGAGGCTGCTTGATTAGGGAATTCCAGAGGTTTCATTTAAAATGTGTTAGAGCTGGTAGATTTTCAGTGGAAGCAAAACTTGTGAGATTTTACTTTGCGGGATTATTCGCACTACATACATGGAGAAAAACATGGGCATAACTTGTGAACAGAGGTGCAAACTTTACTGTATGGCTGCTCTTAGCTTCTCTCATCATAAAAGTAAAATTTTAAAGTTCCCCAACTTTTTATTTATTTATTTTCTATTGCCTTTCTCCTGCACATAAAAAGGTTTCTGAATTCCTCGGGGTGTTCTTGACAGAGCATGAATGCATTTCATCTCTCAAAATAAAATGAAAACAGTAAAGACTCAGAAAGTACAGAGAAATGAAAGAAATGTGGCCATTTGCACAAAACGGGAATTATGCAAAACACGTCTCGCGTTTTTAAGCTGAAAATCCCCTCAGTGTTGGGACGGAGCTGCAGTGACTGAGTCTAATGGAGCTCAAGGTCGTCGCTCTCCAGGCCTGGGTCAGGGCGGGGTTGGGTCAACCCTTCACTGACTTCTCTTTAGAAACATGTTCCCTGAGAAGTCCCAGCCCGAGTCCTCTGCTGACCCTGCAACCGCCAGCAGGGTTACCTGGGGGTCTGGACAGCATGAAACTGGGATTCTGGGATTCTGTTTGCAGAGAATCTCCAAACTGACCTCAGACAGTAAAATCTCTTGAGCACATAGCGTGGGGCAGGTACTTTATCCATATTATCTTGTTTAATCCCCACTCTTCTTCAGAAAAAAATGCAAATGTTGCAAAGCCACTGCGTGTGCTTCTTACTCTCAGACTGGTCTGAAATCTGGGCGCAGAGGCGTGAGTCCAGGCGAGGGGTGTTGGTTCGGAGACCCCAGGAGCTGAACAGGTGTCAATGTCGCTGCATCACGGTGACCTCAGGGGCCCCCGTGGCGGGGCCAAGTCTCACGGCTGCCCCGGGGAGGTGACACCCAGGACAGCCTCAGGAGACCTGGCTTCACAGGGCTGACCCAGTGCGGCCGTTATGTCCTGAGTGGCTGTTTTTGTCTCCCTGGGAAGCTGGGCCCCTGCACCAGGAGGCCCCACCCTCCCAGGATGTGGAGTCAGGGTTCAAGGTGGGGGGTGAGGACGGGAATGGAAGCCGTGCGCCAGCAGACCCTGCAGGCGATTGGCGGTGGGGACTCGGGAGCCTGGGCGCGACGGCCTGCCCTGCGGTGGACACAGGAGCCTGGGCCCGACGGCCCGCCCTGCGGTGGACACAGGAGCCTGGGCCCGACGGCCCGCCCTGCGGTGGACACAGGAGCCTGGGCCCGACGGCCCGCCCTGCGGTGGACACAGGAGCCTGGGCCCGACGGCCCGCCCTGCGGTGGACACAGGAGCCTGGGCCCGACGGCCCGCCCTGCGGTGGACACAGGAGCCTGGGCCCGACGGCCCGCCCTGCGGTGGACACAGGAGCCTGGGCCCGACGGCCCGCCCTGCGGTGGACACAGGAGCCTGGGCCCGACGGCCCGCCCTGCGGTGGACACAGGAGCCTGGGCCCGACGGCCCGCCCTGCGGTGGACACAGGAGCCTGGGCCCGACGGCCCGCCCTGCGGTGGACACAGGAGCCTGGGCCCGACGGCCCGCCCTGCGGTGGACACAGGAGCCTGGGCCCGACGGCCCGCCCTGCGGTGGACACAGGAGCCTGGGCCCGACGGCCCGCCCTGCGGTGGACACAGGAGCCTGGGCCCGACGGCCCGCCCTGCGGTGGACACAGGAGCCTGGGCCCGACGGCCCGCCCTGCGGTGGACACAGGAGCCTGGGCCCGACGGCCCGCCCTGCGGTGGACACAGGAGCCTGGGCCCGACGGCCCGCCCTGCGGTGGACACAGGAGCCTGGGCCCGACGGCCCGCCCTGCGGTGGACACAGGAGCCTGGGCCCGACGGCCCNTTGCCATGAAGTGATGGGACCCGATACCATAGTCTTAGTTTTTCTGAATGTTGGGTTTTAAGCCAGCTGTTTCGCATGAAGAGCGTACATACACATGTAAATATAACTAAATCACTCCACTGCACGCCTGAAGTTAGCACAACACGGTAAACCAACTCTACTCCAATCTATTAATAAAATGAAAACTATAAGACTCAGAAGTGGTGTTCGGATGAGGGCACAGGATGGCAGTGCCCCTGAGTGAGGGCTGGCGAGGGGGGCAGACACGTTCTGTCCTAACCTGTATCTGGTTCTGCAGTTTATGAGCATGCCCACCTCCACGAAGGAGAAGTACCACCAAGATGGAGCTCAAACCAGTTAACTTTGTCCACCCTGGAAATTCTCACAAGGCTGAAATGTTAATGGAAAATCAGCTCTAAAATTAAGCCACTCAAACCTCAGTGCAAAGGGTGTCTAATTACGCTGACGTCTGTGTCTGATGAGCTGAGTCCTGGTCCAGACGAGTCAAGGATCCTGTGCAGGGCAGACTAGACACGGAAACCACACTTTCTTAACAAACTAAGATCAACACGACAAAGATGAAGATCTTGGAAATTTTCGTACATATACTCTGTTTGTAGTTTTCGTAGAAATAAAGAATTACTTAGACGAACTCCCAGTGCTCATATCTTTTCCAGCCAGTGTTGCTAATGAGAGTCGAGCTGCATTTATGAATATAAATTATTAACATTGGCCCATTAATACACAGCAGCTAATTTTCAAGATACTGTCGGTAAACACCATAAAATTGTATTAAATATTCATATAATCATTGTGATAATTAATCCATAAAGCAATTATAATTGAAATGAAAGTATCTTGTCTTATAAATAACCAAATAAAGTAGAACTTATAAAGACAGCACACAGCTCTTCAAGGCTTGCAGCTGCCAAGTCAAGTGAACTTTCAGCCGCTGCTGTGAGCCTAGCTTCTGAGAGTTACCTGAACTGTCTGATCTGGGTGACACAAGCGAGGTGAGACAGTTTATGCGGGGCGAGGTGAGAGCAGGGCTCCTCCGACTCACCCTGGTTCTGCTGCCATTCCCTTTTGGGGCTCCTGCCTCCCTTGTTACCATCCAGGTGAGGAAGCCAGGTGGCCAGAGGGTCAGGACTCAAGTGACGCCCCTGGGGCTCGGGTCCGGGCAGAGGGGGCTCCAAGGGCCCCCTGGTCTTTGCTCCCCGGACCCCCGCCAGCTGCCGAGGGTGGGCAAGGCTGTTCCGTCCTGGCCTGGCCAGTTGTCTCGGGAAGGCAAGAAGAGGCAGAGGGTGGATCTGACTGTGGGTGGACCCCCAGGTGCCCCTGGGCAGTGGCGAGGCCCGGCTTTCCAAAGGGGCCAGCCTGAGCTCCAGGCCTGCAGGAAGCCCAGGCTTTGGGGGGCTGGGGTCCCAGCACCCTGACTAGCCCGGGCCGAGAGGGGAAAACCGGCCGCCAGGAGCGTGGAGCCGAGAAGACGAGAAAGGAAACGCCATCTAGAATGATCTTTGAGAATTGTAATGTACTGGAATACACAAATACACAGTACTTATTGGTAGAATCTGTTTTTTGATAATGAAAGAAAATAAAGACATTTCCGAATAAGTTTAAAAAAAAGGTAATTGCAGCCCCTGGACGGGACGGGCAGAGAAGCGTCTGGATGGCGGGCTCTGCTTGGCACCAAGAGGCCTCTCCCTACTGGGCCTTCCATGGCCCTTGGCCTGAGGAGGGGGTGGGGCTGTGTCCCCTGTCCCCTTCCCGCCACGAGTCCCCTTCCTGTCCCCTTCCTGCCATGAATCTCTTCAGGGAAAACAGGGCTGTGGGCCAGTGGTCACTGTCCAGAAGGCTGGAAGCTTTACTTTCATTGAAATGTTGCAAGTACACATCCAAAATAAATCACAGATTGCACAAAGAGAAATACTCTAAGACGTTTAATCTGGTTAATAGCTTAGTAGAAAACACGTACTCAAATCAATTTAAAATGTGCTTTTCACGTCCATGTTAAACTGCACAAGACCGATTAAGTGCTGTTAGGAACCGGGACCACTTCCCTCCAAAATATTTTGCGTTTGAAGAAAAAAGGACTATATTTTAGAATGTAATTTAGAAAAGTAATTTCCTATTCGTGTATAAAGAAATAAGTCTGTGAGCCATTTAACTGGTTATGAAATGGTATTTTTAAAATCTGGTCTAGAGGCATGTTTATGACCACTTTTTCTTTGATTAAACATTTTCTTTGATGCCTTTCAGGAACGTCAGCGAGCGGCTGGCCGTGATTCTGAGCAGCAGGTGAAAGACTCCCCATGTAAAGGAGGGAGTCTCCCTGTGTCCCTCTGTGTGGCTACAGCTCTGATTTAGGTGGAAATCAAGTGCCCTTTCTCCCTTTACTTCCTGAAATAGAACTTCAGCCAGAACAGAAGTTGCTTAATGAGAAGCCTCAAACTGAGACGGTGTTAATTGATGCGGCCTCTACATGATCCGCCTTTGGCCATGGAATTTGTAACGTGATGCTCTCAGCCTTCAGGTGAAGTCGTGCAAAAGCAGAGCCTGTCCCAGGGAGAGTGAGAGAGAGAGAGAGATTGGGAGCCCGATGGAGAAAGGCAGAGAGAGGTGGAGGGAGCCCTGTGCTGCCCCTGTGGGCACGAGGGTTGTCCCAAACCCCTGCGCTGTGCATCTGGGGGGTCCAGCCTTTGTCACAGGGAACACCCCTTGCCCTTGACCCAGGAATAAAGGGGCAGGGAGGAGGGAGGGGCCTGAAGAAGCAAAGGTTGGTCTTCAGAGAGGAATTCAACCAGAAATCAGCTACACGCCTCTTCCCAAACGATGGGGAAAGCTGCGGCATAGCTGACGGCTCAATTCACAGTGAATCCTAGTTTCTGCCCAGTGGAGAGGGGTGTAGTTTAGAACCCTCACGGCCACACTAGAGAGAATTGATTGACTGTTGATAACGAAAAGTCAAGAACAGATTTGAGCAGGTTTGGAAGAAGGGGTCATGGGTGTGTAGTGGCCAGGCAGTTTAGCACATCACAGGCGGAGCACCACCCTCTGCGCTTCAGGAGAAACTGAAAAGATAGGAGATACAGTTCCTGCCCTTAGTGAAATTATGGTAAATTCAGGAAGGGAATATGTTTGCACATGAAGCAACCTTTACGTAATCTGCAGAAGGTATAAGCAATGTATCATTGACTAGATATGACAATCACTTGCAAAAATGAATTTTGACAGATTTGTTTGCTAGAGTTCATTAGCTAAGCACCTTCTAATGATGCTTCCTTACAATCCAGCAGACGAGTTTCTCTCCTGGGTGAGTGGCGTCTGGGTCCCTGACATCCTCAGTTTGCAGGAATCCCTGAGGCTCTGTCACCCTCTGTAAGCTGCTTACACTATCTTACACTCCGGTGAGTGAAGACAGCTCCCAATGATTCCTACAGGCTTGACCTAATGTTTTGATTTCAAAGGTATTACAACTTTTTCCAGCAGAGAACTTTTAATCCACAACAACGATTGTGCCAACTTACAAAGACGAGTCCTTCACAGAGATTTTGTGTGCACTTAGATAAAAATAAGTGATCCTTCTGAGAGAAAAGAAACTCAAGGAATTACACAAAGTGGGGGTTGTTCCTACAAGACCACAAAGCAGAAACTTCCTGGTTGTGATAATCAGTCCTCTGCCTGCAACTGTATTTTTCTGATTCTCAACGTGGTTTCAGTAGCTTTCTTCCAGTAGTTAAAAATTGAGGTAGTTCATAAAAAATGGATACTTATGACTTCTCTAACAATCTGAATTCATGGTACAATGTAGCCTCTGTTTTTGCACTGACAAAAATCAGGCGAGGTGCTTGCTTCTTTCAGATGGTATGCGTGTTTTTTGCTCTTTTTCACATTGTGTTGGTTTGCTTTTTGCCGCCATAACTGATGAACACAAACTTAGTGGTTTGAAACAACATGAACCCATCATCTTAACAGTCCTGGAGGCCAGAAGGCAGACTTGGTCTCGCTGGTTAAAGCTGAGGTGTGTGCAGGGCTGGTCTCTCGTGGAGGCTCTGAGTCTGCTCCTGCCTTTCCTGGGTCCCAGAGGCGGTCGGGTCCTTGGCTGGAGGCCTGGCCTCATCTTCAGAGTCAGCAACGCCCACACTTCTGACCCTTCTGACATGAACCCATCATCTTAACAGTCCTGGAGGCCAGAAGGCAGACTTGGTCTCGCTGGTTAAAGCTGAGGTGTGTGCAGGGCTGGTCTCTCGTGGAGGCTCTGAGTCTGCTCCTGCCTTTCCTGGGTCCCAGAGGCGGTCGGGTCCTTGGCTGGAGGCCTGGCCTCATCTTCAGAGTCAGCAACGCCCACACTTCTGACCCTTCTGTGCTTACTTCCCTGTGGCCACAGCTGCCTGCTTTCAGAGACCTGCCCACCAGTAACCTCCAACCACCTCCTGCGTCCACGCCCATAACCTTAACGGCGCCTGAGAGTCCCCTTTCCGTGGGAGGTGACACAGTCTCAGTTCTGGGATCAGCACGTGGTCGCAGGTGGGGTCACTACTCTGCCCAGGAGGTCAGGCCCATTCTGTGCCCTCGTGTCCCCACTTGCCCTCTGAATCGGCTCACTGCCTGTGCCTCTAGGCTGGGGCACCGTATTCCTCCAGCTGCAGACCCCTGCCATTCAGGAAAGACTTGGCTGTTGAACTGAGAGTCCGGGTCAGAACGGGCAAGGCCCCCCTTCCAGGCACAAAGGGGCCTTCTACCCGCATGTCCTCTTTTCTCTGCACCGAACCTCAGAGGTGTCCTCTGCTGTGGACCTGCAAGGTGAGGGGGACGCAGACAGATGGAGACCAGTTCACTCCAGAAGGACCTAGTGACTTCGCG
>SJXO01000422.1:601042-622491 GCA_006408615.1 Connochaetes taurinus
TGAAAGAGGAGAGTGAAAAAGTCGGTGTAAAACTCAACATTCAGAAAACTAAGACCATGGCATCCGGTCCCATCACTTCATGGGAAATAGATGGGGAAACAGTGAGAGACTTTATTTTGGGGGCTCCAGAATCACTGCAGATGGTGCCTGCAGCCATGAAATTAAAGGACACTTGTTCCTTGGAAGAAAAGCTACGTGCAACCTAGGCAGCATATTAAATAGCAGAGACATTACTTTGCCAACATAGGTCAGTCTAGTGAAAGCTATGGTTTTTCCAGTGGTCATGTATGGATGTGAGAGTTGGACTATAAAGAAAGCTGAGCACCGAAGAATTGATGCTTTTGAACTGTGGTGTTGGAGAAGACTCTTGAGAATCCCCTGGACTGCAAGGAGATTTTACCAGCCCATCCTAAAGGGAATCAGTCCTGAATACTCATTGGAAAGACTGATGCTGAACTTGAAACTCCAATACTTTGGCTACCTGATGTGAAGAACTCATTTGAAAAGACCCTGATGTTGGGAAAGATTGAAGGTGGGAGGAGAAGGGGACGACAGAGGATGAAATGGTTGGGTGCCATCACCGGCTTGATGGACATGACTTTGAGCAAGCTCTGGTGGTTGGTGAAGGACGGAGAGGCCTGGCGTGCTGCAGGCCACGGGGTCACAAAGCGTTGGACACGACTGAGTGACTGAACTGAAGTGAAGATTTTCATTGATATTTTTTCGGCCCCTTAATGTTGCCTACATGTTTGAGTTGTCCACACTGTCACTTTCACAGGGGATTGAAGCTTTCTTCCTTTTTCTCATTTTTTCCTGTTTCAGCTTGAGTAGTGATCACAGCTAGGTCTCAGCTTTTACACATTCTTTTTTCTCGTGCTCAATGTTCTTCTCATTCCATCCAAGGAATTTCTAACGTCTGATCCTGACTTTTTCCACTAGAAACCCAGTCCGGTCCCTTTCCTGTTTCCAGATCTCACCTGAATTTCTCCATCTTTTACCCAGTGTGCTCAGGTCTTCCTGTTGCCATGGTGATGGGCAGGCATCACCACGTCCTCTGATGTGGCTCCCCGGCCAGGACGCAGTGGCCGCAGTGGTCAGCTTCAGGGCTGCCTCACCTGCCTTGTCCTGTCCCCCGAGGAAGCCCGTTCAGGCCACCACTCGTGAGTCTCAGCACAGGTGAGAGCCCCCCAGGCTCACCGCTGCGGGCATCCTCCCGTGCCTCCCCCAGAGGTGCCCTGCTCCTGTTCCATGGGCACTGGGATGCCACCTGGGGCAGCCATCAGGGCCGTCCTGAATGCACACGCTTGTCTTTTTCTCATCTTTAACTAGACTCATTCGAGGGGAAAAAAAATGGTTTCTTTCTACATTAAAGAAAGTCAGTTTTACATTTCTCTATCCTGTAGTGCAGAAATCGCATCTATGCGTTCAGGGCTATGATCCAGTCCGTCCGACACAGACCCACTCAGCTGAAAATGCATCGCGGGTTCTTATTGTTTTTGGATGATTTTTTAAATGGAAGTGAGAAAAAATCGGGCCCACGCAGGCAGTTGGCCCTCTCTTCTCGGGCTCCTGTCGCTGTCTAGCCAGATCTGCCTCCTGGTCATGAGCCTGCCTTCTTCCTCTGTGGAGCAGGAGGGTTAGGAGCCTAGCGAGCAGGACCAGCTCGCCACCGACCACACACACGGTGGGGTGGCGAGGGGCCCCTGCAGCCCAGCCCTGTCTCCCGCACAGCTTCTTACTGACGCATTCCTTTCTTGCAGATGTTTATTTATGAAGCAAGTATTCACCATGACTTTGTAAAACACCAGACCCTGTATTAGGCCAGGAACATTGATGAGTCAACGGATGGCCCCTTACTTTCGGATTGCAGCTCCAGTGACAGTCACACATGCGGAAAGTGCCCTTTACACTTTCACCTGAACCGTGGGAAGAGAGGTCGGCCGGGTGCCACGCCCCAGCCTGTGAGGCCGGTGCTGAGACCTGCTCTGAGAGCTGAGCCCTCAACTGAGAAGGAGGCGGTGGGGAGGCCTGTGGTCTCCTCTCCTCCCCCTGGGTGGGTGGGGAGGCTTCGCAGGTCCGGGCTGGGCGCTGACTGCTCACATCCACTCACGGGTCGTGGAGGGTCTGTCCTGGCTCCTCTCCACCCCAGGGGTGGGGGTCCCATCCCGGCATTTCGGGGGTGCTGAGCATACAGCCAGCCCCAGGCAGCTGAGATGGGCAGCACGGCGTGGTCTCGGGCATGGGGCCACATGGGGTGCCCTGGGCACAGGCCGAGGGGAGGCTTTGCTGCAGGAGGATGTGGGGGCTCATCTGAGTGATCTCAGGATGTGTGGGGAGTGATCCCAAGATGGGCGGGGAGCCCGAGCTGCTACCCAGCGACGTGCAGGCCCCACGGCTGATCCCGGGATGAGGGGTTAACCTGGGGCCTCACCCGGGAGCAGAGCTGGGAGGGGCTCAGGTCACGGGACGCCTCCTGGTTTCCCAGGTGTCGAGGCCCATGTAGCAATAGCAGGCCTTACTTTTCGGTCTCATTTCACCAAATCACTTTCCTAAAGCAACGGGAATAAGTTTGTTTGGTTATCATCCTAATATTTGCTTCAACATCCATGGGTCTGCCAATGTGCTGTTTCTGGAAGCCTCAGATCCAGGCTGGTGCTGGAGAAATTCTGGTGAGAAGGTGAACTCTTAGGGGCCAGGCCTCATTTCTCCTGTGACTTCCTTGTGATGCTGGGTGAGGACGTGGGGGGACGCTGAGAACCGGGAGGAGTACCAGCAGGGGCAGAGGCCCCAGGAGGACGTGTGTGGGGCGTGAGGGACAGGACGGGGTGGGGTGGAGCGTTGGGCGTCGCACGAGGTGGGGTTGGCAGCCCGTTTGCAGGGAGCCCCTGGCTGGGGATATGGAAGGGAGCTGTGTTTATAAACATCCACTTTCGTTTTCCTCCCTTCACTCATCCTTAAAAATTTTTCCCCACTCTTTTTTGCCTTTGAAAAGTCCTTTTTAATCCTTCCAAGCCAAGCTAAAACATCACATCACTGAAAATTTCCCTTGAAATCAAATTTAAGCCTCCACATCACAAAACCAGAGCCTTTCCTGATGCCTGAAGTGCTGCGAGTCCTCCAAGCCCAGGGGCTTCTTCCTGCCGAGCTGTTAAGGCTCGACCCCTCCCTGAGGGTCTGGGGGCAGCAGCCAGATAGGGACCCTGGTGGGGATGTGCGGAAGATGCTTCTGATGAGGTGACGTAAAGGAGGCGCAGTGCCCATCACGCGCCGACACCCACGCTCGGTCACGGTGCTCATGCCAGCCACTCCCCCAGGCCTCCTTCAGCCTCGGGAACAGCCCCCCATCAGCAAGGCCTTTCTCATCCATGCTCCCGACCGCCTCCTTCCCAAACACCCGCTGCTTTCCACCAAGCTCTCTGGGAGCTGAGCTGGCCAGTCACCTGAGCCCTGGACACACAGTCACTGTTCTATCTAAACATCAGTCCCTGTGGGGTACAGATTGCAGCCTGGCTCTCCCCGACAGCGCTGTGGTGATCAGAAATCAATCACGAAGGAGGCAGGAAAGCTCCAGGCCTGAGAGCGCTGCGAACATTCTCCATAGGAATGTGGGCCTTCACATTCACTGTTTATCAGACCCCGAGGTCTGATTGAAAAAAAGAAAACAAGAAGCGGAAATAAGGCACAGCAGGACTCCTCAGCCCTAATTATCACAGAGGCTGAGCCTTGTGAGGGTGAATTGTAAATCACGCCAACTGTAGCCTAAATAATCAGCCACGGAGGTTTACATAACAGACTCAGAATCCAGTAACATCCACTGTGTTGACTCGAACGTTAAAATCCATTAGGTCTAAGACACGTGAGGCTAAAAACACTGCCTCCTCCAGAGCCATCTGCTGGGGCGGGGGATGTGCGGGCCCGATTCCTGTGCGGTGCCTAGGTCCCCTCATCTCCCAGGGGTCGTGGTCCTGCCGGAGGGCTGCTCTGGTCACCCCCGCCCGCCCTCACCCCGTCCCCAGGGGTCCTCCCCACCCTCACATCATCCTGAAGGGTCCTCCCTGCCCTCATCCCATCCTGAGGGGTCCTCCCTGCCCTCACCCCATCCTGAAGGGTCCTCCCTGCCCTCATCCCATCCTGAGGGGTCCTCCCTACTTCCCCTGTTCTGAAGGGCCCCCCCACCTCACATCATCCTGAAGGGTCCTCCCCACCATGACCCCATCCTGAAGGGTCCTCCCCCTCCTCATCCTGTACTGAAGGATCCTTCGTACCCTCACATTATCCTGAAGGGTCCTCCCCGCCCTCACCCCGTCCTGAGGGGTCCTCCAGTGACTCTCGAGGCGGGCCGTGCAGTGAGCGCACGCCGCCCCGGGTCAGCTTCTAGCTGAGGAGCCTCGTGAGGTCCCCGCCCTGCCCACACCCAGGGCTCCCCGGGCAGGACTGGGAGGCGAAGTTCGGCCGATGCTCCGGGCGCCGCGGACACCGCGCAGGCCCGAGGCGGGTGCGGGAGGAGGGCGCTGATAACGATGCTCCGCGGGCCTCCGGGCAGCCTCGCCGCCCCCGCCCCGCCCGGCGGCGCGCTCACCGCGGGGCGGGAAGCCTCCCCGGGGGAGGGGGCCAAGGCCCTGCCGAGACCCCCAGGCCCGGGCCTCTCCGCCCCTCTGTGCTGGCGGGGTGGGCGGCTAGTGCTGCGCCAAGCGAGCGGGTGCGGGAGGAGGGCGCTGATAACGATGCTCCGCGGGCCTCCGGGCAGCCTCGCCGCCCCCGCCCCGCCCGGCGGCCGCGCTCACCGCGGGGCGGGAAGCCTCCCCGGGGGAGGGGGCCAAGGCCCTGCCAAGACCCCCAGGCCCGGGCCTCTCCGCCCCTCTGTGCTGGCGGGGTGGGCGGCTAGTGCTGCGCCAAGCATCACCCCGAAGGCTCACCCTCCTGGGAGGGCCGGGCCGTGGGCCCTGCGGGGTGCCAGCAGGGACAGGGGCCCTGAGGGTCGTGGAGGCCGCTCGCCAGAGCAGAGGGTAAGCCTGGTCTCAGCAGCGCGAGCAGGACCTGGTGGGCAAACCCTGGGAGCCCCCCGATAGGGAGAAACCAGGAACCGAGGGGGCAGGTTCTCAGAGGGGCCAAGCTTCCCAACCCCGGGCAGGACAAGGGCTGAGGAGCGGTGGCTTGGGAACAGACACCAGTCTGACCCCGGAGGTGGGGAGGAGCCGCCCTGCCCCAGAGCCTGCGGCCTGGAAGCGGGAGGACCCCAGACCTTTGCATCTGCGGCCCCAGCAGCTGAGGGAGGTGGTCCTGGGGGCCCCGCGGGCTCCACGTGAAAGCCGGAAGGCTGTGTGTCTCAGCGGTGCCGGGTGACAAGGAACAGAAAATTACCTTGCACATCCACAGACCGTCTGAACTATGGTCCACTCTCCAGTCACATCCCCGAGGGGAAGGCGAATGGACCGGGGCCTTGAGGACGCTGGCAGGGATTTGCAGGCATAACTTCTGGGGAATATTTTTGAAAACAAAATGCTTGTCTTATCACATCTTAAATTATTTCAGAGCATCCAAACGTGGTGCCTCTTGCTTCCAGGGTCCCAGAACGTTCCTCTTCCTCCCTCTGAGGAGAATAAAAGCAGCTCCTCCAAAATAAGGTAAGTTCCGCTCGCAGTGAACGAGCAGCCCGCTGTGGCCGGCGGGCCCTGCGTGCCGTCCCCAGCTTCTCGGGTGCTCTAAGTCACGGCGCCGCGTCCTGCCTCTGGAGGCCGCCGGTGGGCGCTGACGGAGGCGCGCCTCCTGCCCTCGGGACACCGAGAGCCGGCGGGCAGGCCGCTCAGCCCCGCCGCTTCAGGCTCCCCATCACTCTTTCCTGTCCCCCGGAGTGTGGGCTGGGCCCCAGCCGGACACAGGGCCTGGGCGCCGGGAGGAACGCGGTCACTCTGAGCCGGTCATCCGGTTGGAAACGGCGGTGACCTGCCCCTTTGCCGGGTTAGGAGCGGGGCCCACAGTGGACGTCGCCCCCAGGGGCCCAGCCTGCACCCACATCTCCCCTTCTTTGGGCAGGGCTGAGGCTGACCTCCATACCTGCCTTCTGCCTGCAGGCCCTGGTGGGGAAGGACGCTGCCTGAACAGCCCCAGGCCGCGCGCCCCAGGCTCCATTGTCCCCCGACGGGCTGCCTCCCTGTCCCTGGGCCTCTGCGGACTCACCTGAGACCCACTTGCCCAGGGGGAGCGCCCCCTCTCTCGCAGCGTCTGTGGCTGCTTGAGACCACGAGCCGCGTCTTCCGCGGGCCTGGCCTTGGCCTTGAGCTCTGATGCATCACACTCCTCTGGTTTTTGTTTTCTTTTCAGCTGAATTTTTCATTGATAGTTTGGGGATCATTGTTTTAGATATACAGCCTGTTACTGGCTATAACACAGAGATTATTCAGTAGTTGATTTACAATGTTGTGTTAATTTCTGCTGCATGGGAAAGCGATTCATGTATATAAATATATATACGGTGGAGGTGGTTTAGTCACTGAGTCGTGTCCGACTCTTGCAATCCCATGGGCTATCGCCTGCCAGGCTCCTCTGTCCATGGGAGTCTCCAGGCAAGAATCCTGGAGGGGGTTGCCATTTCCTCCTCCAGGGGATCTTCCCGACCCAGGAATCAAACCCGGGCCTCCTGCGTTGCAGGCAGACGCCTTACCGACCGAGCTGCAAGGGAGCCCCGCGTGTCCCTGCACACGCTCTCTCCCACATTCTCTCCCAGGGTAGTGGCACAGGGTACTGAACACAGTTCCCCGAGCCGCACTGCAGGACCGTGTTGCCTGTCCATCCTGTGCGAAATGGTTCGCTCTGCTGATTCCACTTTCCCAGTCCTTCCTGCCCCACCCCCTGAACTCCTCTGGTTTGGACTCGATTCCGCGGACCCCTCTTCCTCTGGAGGGGCCGCCACAGTCCAGCTGACTAAGCCTGGGCCTCACACGGTGAGTCGACTTCTCTGGTAGAGCAGAAGCCACAGAAGGCACAGGCATGACGGCACGGTGCAGGGAGCAGGGCTGGGCCAGGGGCCAGGGGCCGCCCCCCGAGGCAGAGCCCTGGGGAGCACAGCTGTGCCCGGGGAGGCTTGCTCGAAGCTGAAAGTCACGAGCTCTGGTTTCACCGAAGGCTGCTGCCTTTAGGTAAGTCTCCAGACTGGGTATTGGGTTTCACAGCTTTCCCTTTTTTATGTTAATAACCAAATCAAAATTTTCCTGAAAGATTATAGGAGACGGCGTGTCTGAAGCAAGTGTGAGTAGTAAATGCTGTGCAGGAGTTAAGGTATAATTAGTGCTGGGACGAGACCGAGTGAAGGGAGGTGATGGCAGGTGTGGTGGGTGAGGGTCTCTGCGTCTCCTGGGGTCAGGTGAGGGGGGTGATGGCAGGTGTGGTGGGTGGGAGTCTCCGCGTCTCCTGGGGTCAGGTAGGTCCCTAGCCCTCCCCTCAGCTTCAGCGCCCGAGCAGGACACCCTGGATCCTGAAGGCCCCATGATGGATGCTCAAACGGCAGCATGTTGGGAGGAAACTGGGGCCTGAAGCCCCTTCCATGTTCCCACCTCAATAAAGATGCTTAATGATTGAGAGGCAGCAAAATAAACTCCGCACCCAAACTTAGTAACTATTTCCCACAAGGGGGTAACACAGCCACCTGTTAGGAGTATTTTATTTCCACAGGTCAAGAAAGTGTGTGAAGAGATTCTTATTCAAGCTGCTATTACCTACAGGAATCAGGAAATTAATTAAAACCTAAACCCAAACTCTATCCTATTGAATATAATGAGTTTATTATAGGAAAACTCATCTTTATGCATTTTTAAATCAGCTGTTCTTTTTCAGATAGTTTCTGTTAAACATTAACAGTTATCACACTTTCAAAATACTATAATTAAAATCTCTGTATCACCAAATTCATATTTTTAAAAATCAGCCAACCTACATGATCTTAAGGTCCGAGAGAATCAGTTATTCAGGAGATTACTCATCTTTCTGGAAATGAGATAATGAGGGAGTTTCTGAGAGCAAAGCTATTTTTTAAAATTTGTGTTTACTTATTTGAGAAATAGTTGCCTCAGGTTGTAGGTAATCATAAGGAAGCAGGATTCCGAGGAGCCTAGTGTCGGAGAGAGAGAGGCCTTCAGCCCCGAGACTTGGGGGTAGAAATGGCCCAAATGAGCACAGTCAGGTAACAGGAAGGATTCTCTGAATCAATGATTCAGAGCATCATGGATATCAGGGTCAGAGCGGGCTGACTCAGGGAGGGCGGGCCTGTCTTCATCCTTCTCAGTAACTCTCATTTCTCTGGTGCTGAGCAGAAAATTAAGGTTCCCACACTCGACATGGTTCATCAGCTCAGAAACCTACTTTGGTAAGAAAGCGGCCCTCAGCTCCTTAGAAGGAGGCTCATTGCTGAGTCCTCCACACGCAGTGAGTGTCCAGAGTGGGCGCTGACCCGCGTGAGAGTGGGTGCTGACCCCTGAGACCCCGAGACCCGCAGTCAGGCTTCTGGACCCGGCGGTGTCGCCCTCAGGCTGGGCGATCGGGGTGGGGCAGCAGCTCCCCGTTCCTTTGGGGTCTTCTCTCCCCGTTCCTTTGGGGTCTTCTCTCCCTGTTTCTTTGGGGTCTTCTCTCCTGGTGGCCACCCGTAAGCCCCTGCTGCACCCTCGGGTCACCCCACAGCCTGGGCCACCTGCCCCCCAGCAGGGGCTCAGACCGAAAAGGAGGCTGAACCTTAATTTTTGAGGACGTGGGTCTCAGGTCGAGTTTCACACGGTGAGTAGACCACCCTCTCTCCCTCCCTCCTTCCATTTTCCGTCAGTGCAGCACCCCACCCCTGTCCTGGCCTCCTGGGAAGGGCTTTACACTCGCTTGTGCAAAAGTGAGACCGCCATGACCAATGCTGTCGTACAGTTGCCATCGGGAGCCCCGTATCCCCCCCGTGAACGTCGAGTTTCTGTGACAGGAGGCCTGTCCTCCGTGCTTACTAGAAGCGGCTCTGTGCTCCATCCTCCTGCGGCAGAGGAGAGATGCCGGAGGAGTGTTTTCAGCTCCACCCGGGGGCAGACCCACGTCCACCCCGAGAGACCAGGCTGTGGCCACTTCCAGAGGCGACTTCGGGAGGCGACCCGCCAGTGGTTGGGCCTGGAAGACCAGGGACAATATGCGATATTTTAAGGCGGGCTGGTCAACTCTGACCCAAACGTGTACAAAGCACAGAGTCAGTGTCTTTCACTGATGATTAATTAAAACGTTACAAGAGAATTTGTTGGAACTGACCACTTAAAAAAGATTGAAAAGGAATTCTGGAAACGCGGTCACCCCTGATTCATTTTGATAAAGATTAGGAACGGGTCCCCTGACTTTGAAGAAACGGACATCTGCTCTCTGTCTTTCTGCCTGCATAACGGATGACCAGCTTCCGCACGAGAGACAATGGAAGGAGGCACGGAGTTCTTTAGGAACGTGCCACCCTGGCTGCAGCACCGACAGTCAATCCCGAAGAGATCAATTAATTGGCAAGAAGATGCTTGCTTGCCATCCGACGCTTTAAACATTGGTATACCTGTGTTCCCTTCAAAGTGAGCTTATAAGGGGCCGCAGTGGAGAATTCTGCTTCAGTACTGATTTAGTTCAGAAGGTGAAAGCAGAAATTTGGGATTGGGAAAATATATGAAAACTTGAATCGAATAAAATACACGTTTTGGCAAAATGTCTCTGTTCTGTTTGTTACACGTGTATTAAGGTGCGGCAGATATCTGAGTTCAGATTTTGTAAGTCTGTCATTTTTAATTTCAGATTTTCGGCCATTTCTTTTTGCTGTGTTGTACACTTGTATCAGCCATGACATATTGGGAATAACAATTCAAACAGTCCTTCCCTCAGGCAGTCTCACGGGACTGGAGCAGAGCCAGTGCCAAGACTGGTGGGACGTGTGGGCTCCGCTGGGGGAGTGGGGGGCCCACGTCTGGGCCAGCAGCAGGGGAAGGAGTGAGCGCAGGACAGCCCTGTGTCCTGCACGCTGTGCTGCTGCCCGTTAGGCTTCAGGGTGGAGTCTGCAGCTTCCCCTTCCTGGAGGCAGCAATGCTTGCAGGACGCACAGAAGGAAGCATTCTGGCGGCTGTCACAGCTTCCTTAAAGGCAGCTTGGCTACTGGGTGCAGACCTTCCTCTGATTTTCACGCAAAGTGGTGGTGTTTTGCATAAACTAGAGTTGGAGGTTAATGATAAATCATGTGCATAATTGACTTAGGTCCCAGCAGTCCTGTGGGCTTTATCTTCTGTCTCTTAATTTAGTTTTCTCTGCCTTGCTTGCTTAGTTGCCTAAAAGGCCCATCTAACTCACCTTGTTGGTGGGGTCCTGAGAGAACATAAAAGCGAATGGGTTGCTTTCTGTGCTTTTAGACACACGGCGGATTTCCGGGGCAACTGCAGTTACCATTTGAATCAGCTCCAAAGGGGACTTTTTAAACCAAATGTCTGTCTATCCACCTATCAAATGTACACACGTTCATACATCCACCTATCAAATGCACACACGTACATGCATCCACCTATCAAATGCACAGACATACATACATCCACCTATCAAATGCACACACGTTCATACACCCACCTATCAAATGCACACACGTACACGCATCCACCTATCGAATGCACACACGTACATACATCCGCCTATCAAATGTACACACGTTCATACATCCACCTATCAAATGCACGTACGTACACGCATCCACCTATCAAACGCACACACGTACATACCTACATCTATCCAATGCACAGACGTGTATACATCCGCCTATCCGATGCACACACGTACATACCGACATCTATCCGATGCACACACGTACATACCGACATCTATCCAATGCACAGACGCGTATACATCCGCCTATCCGATGCACACACGTACATACCGACATCTATCCGATGCACACACGTACATACCGACATCTATCCGATGCACACACGTACATACCGACATCTATCCAATGCACAGACGTGTATACATCCGCCTATCCGATGCACACACGCACATACCGACATGTATCCAATGCACACACGTACATACCGACATGTATCCAATGCACACACGTACATACCGACATCTATCCAATGCACACACGCACATACCGACATCTGTCCGATGCACACACGTACATACCGACATGTATCCAATGCACACATTCATACATCCTCTCGTGTGTATAGTCAGCAGATGCTGTCTACAAGGAAACCAAAATGTCTCAGTTCTTAGTATTAAAAGCAGAGAATTTTAAAAGCACACATGAAATATTTATCTGTTCTTTGAAACTGGTTACTTTTTGAAGAGGAATGTGATAGAAGGAAGAAAGGTACTGTAACCTTTTAAAGAAAATTGCTTTCTCAAGCCTGGAAGAATGGCAGCTCTGTGCTCCACACAATTATGGAATCGTCTGCTTCTGAGACAGCCTGAAGCAGCAGGCTTTGAAATTCCTTCAAGCAGTTTTTAAAATTATTTGATAAGAAAGCCCTAATTACTATTTAAAATAAAACATTATTCAACACTCTCATCTTTATAAGCATGGAGGCTGTTTAAAAATTAAGCCCAAATTAAATTGATGGCATATGGCTCCTTATTTCAGAAATGTTAATGCCAAAGCTGATGAAAATGTGCCCAAAATGTGTGTGCATGGGATCCTCTGATGGCAAGAGCACTGGCCGTTGAGTGTCTTCCTGGCCTTCTGGTGAGAGGACGGGCTGGTCCCCAGGGTGTGTGGGCAGTTTGTCTTTCTCTCACCCCCAAGCCTGTGGTGTTCAGGAACCATGGTCAATAAGGATCCGGGGAATCGTGCTGAGTGTGCAGTCAACGTGTCAGCGACAGCTACGGAGGAAGCCTCCACCCCAGGAACATCCGTGTTTACTTAGACGGAACAGCAAACAGAGCAGCCGAAGTCTGGTTGATTTACAGCGCTGCGATAGTCTCAGCGTGCAGCAGAGTGATTCAGACATATATGTGTGTGTGTCTGTGTGTGTGTCTGCTGTTCCAGATTTTTCCCTTATAGGTTCTTACAATGTATTGTGTCAGTTTCCTGTGCTGTAGAGGAAGTCCTTGGTGTGGGTCTGTTTTATATATCATAGCATGTGTCTGTTATTCCCAATCTCCTAATTTATCACTCCCCCTGTATTTCCCCTTTGGCAACCTTAGGTTTGGAATCTGTGAGTCCATTTCTGGTTTGTAAGAAGTTTGTTTTTTAGTAGATTCCATGTATAAGTGATATCATTTGATATTTGTCTCTCTGTGTCCGACTTACTTCACTTCGCGTGGTAATCTCTGTTCATGTCTTCACAAATGGTGTTATTTCATTCCTTTTTATGGCTGAGTAGCATTCCACTGTACATATGCACCACACCCTCACCGCACTCTGGGATATTCATAAGAGACCAGTGCGCGCCACTGGGGGCCAGGCTGTGTCTCCAGGGGTCTACTCTGGTCAGCTTAGTAGGCACTGACTTTCACCCACTTTCTGGAGGCCACAGGTTGAAAATCTGAAGCTACTTGAATGACATTAGTTATTCCATGGAACCGCCAGACTGGAGAGTGTTTGTGCTGGAGTCTGATGGGGCAGACAGTGCTGGGAAAGTGAGCTCGGTGTGGGCGGGGGCTGGGTGGCGCCTCCAGTGGCTGGGCGCCCCTGCCCAGGCGTTTCTGCCTGAGAATCCCGGGAGCTGCAGTGGAAAGGGCGCCTTTGATTTCTGCGAGTAACTTTAGCATCTGGAGACACTGGGTTTGTTAGGCGTGACTAGCGCCCGGTCACACTGTTACTGTATGGAGGTGCAGCACTTTTGAATAGAATCAACCGGTTTGAGAAGTGCTGCTCTATTCGCATGGAAACCAAAGTGTGTGCTTCTGTGTTTTCTCGATGACTGGCGAGCCGTGTGTGGAGGGGAGGCACAGACACTTCCCTCCAGAGGGGATGGCTTTGGGAAGACGACGCAAAGCAAGCTTGGGCCTCCATCCACAGCCTGCCCATCTCCACCCACTGTCTGCACGCCTTACCACGGAGGGGCTGGAGAGCAGAGTCTGCATTTCAGGTCAGTTAATACGAGGAGATTTTCTTGACCTAAAAATGCTGATCCGAAACACCCTTTGACCAAACGTTGAATTTCCTCTTGCCGTGTGGAAGAGACATCAACTGCTCCTTGCTGAGAATGTTTGAAGATCTGAAGGGGCTGCAGGAGTTTAAAGCTTGTCTATTAAAATGACGCGTGCCCTGGAGCCTGCCAACGAAGGGTTTGCGGGTTGAGATCATGAGCTCTTAAGAGTATCTCACAGTTTTCAGGAAATTGTAGCTAGTGAAGAATGTGCAAACAAGGCAGGGAGTGTCTGAGGGTCTCAACATGTAACAGCCTGAGCTGTTCGTACTGCTGTGTGAGACGAGTAGGAGTTAGGACCCCCCGCACCATGGATTCGGCTTACGTTTCACACTTGTAAGGGACGCACCGGGTTTACCAGGAGCGCGTGATCTCTGCCCTCTGGGAGCAAGAAAATGAAACGGGAGAAGTGAATGGATGGGGCAGAGGGCTCCTTCTTGGGGAAGGAAGCAGCGGAAGCTGAAGCTGAGACCGATTCACATGAGAAAGTGTTCCCTCCTACTGGCAGTGAGAGATGTTGAAACTAAAAGCTGACATGTTTACCAATAAACAAACATTAGAAACACGCATACACAGTGATAAGACTTGGCTTAGATTAAAGGGAGCTGGAGTTCTCTGGCGTTTTCCCTGGAACCGTAAACTGGTTCCTTATTTGCAGGTAAATTTTGGTACTTTTCCCACCGAACACAAACACACCTATAACGCAATCCTCAGTAATATATAGAAATAGAGTTAAAAGTTTTTCCTTCATAGTCCTGTTGTTAAAACCAAAAGCAGGAAACACAGGAAAATGCTGTACAAACACGAGATTTGTGTGAGTGGATAGTAGCTGATAGACCTCAGAGTAGTGACCGAGGTCGTGGGTCCAAGGTACAGTAGATAAAGCTGGTGGGTTATTGTGAAGAGTGTGATAACATCTTAACTAATTGCTCATATCGATAACGGCACAGCAGAATGCTGTGTGATCCTAAAGAATGTGATCTGTGATTCCCGCTGGCCCATGAGTGGTGAGTTTCATTTTCTTCTTTTCCTCCACATCGTAATGAGCATTCAGGCTTCTTTCCCCATGAAATAAAATCCGTATGATAAACGTAAGTCTCAGGCAAGCATACGAAGATTTTTTTTTTTTTTTTTTTACTTCATAAGCACTTTTTGCTTTCAAGGTAATCCAAAATGGAAGATTTTGCAAGAAAAGCAAATGGGACTTACTTTTGAAAAAGATGTGCTCTTTTTGGTTAACTATACAAGAGTAACTCTCTTGAACCCTAACTGACCTTCAAAATTAAATTCCCCAAAGAACTGAGACTTGTGTTCACTTTGAGAGGAGAGCCCTGTTGCTCTATTTGATGGTAGACGTGGACACAAAGTCAGGGGTAGGTGGAGCCTCCCGGGGTTTCTTGGATGTGACTGCTCTCACCGCCGACACAGAAGACAGTCTTTTCAGGTCCTCAGGAGTGTCTGGCTTGGCCTCAGGGCAGCGGTTCTGATGCAAGGGTGCTCCCTCCATGGTGCTCCCTGCCCCTCAACAGGAGACCGCCCTCCCGGGGATGAGCCTGAGGCCAGGAGAGGAGCCAGAGCCCCCGGGTCTGTGATGGAAGGAGAGGCATGATCATCACAAGAGCGGTTGATTCAAGCCCAGACTCTTCGTCAGCTTCTCCACCTCAGTGTCTGCGGCACAGAGTTCACTTTACTGAACTTCAAGGTTCTGATCTGTAACCTGGGAATCAAAAATTATACTCCTCAGTATGGCTGAAATAAAGATAATTATGGAAGTATGTGGCATAGCCCATTGTCCACCAAAGCCATGTTGTGCGTGAGTTCAGACTGTGATGCCTGTGGACTGTGGCCCGCTGGGCTCCATGGGATTCTCCCACTGGTGTGGGCTGCTGTCTCTTCCTCCAGGGGATCTTCCTGACCCAGGGATCGAACCCGCATCTCCCGCGTCTTCTGCAGTGCAGGTGGGCTCTTTACCCGCTGAGCCCTACCCAAAGCCAGCACCCACTAAACACTCTTTGTTATTTTACTGTTATCATTAATTATTAGTAGTAGAAGTAGCTCGGTCTCCAAGCAGGAGACTCTTCCAAAGAGTTAGAAAAGCCCCCTGGCTGACTGAAGGAAGCGGAGGGTGTCGAGGATGTTAGCTTTACATCATGCCTTAGAAATAAACTTGGCTGCGCTAATAACTTGCACTTTGAACTGTCGCACGGTTTAAACACCGAAGAGAAGGAGCCACAGCTTGTCCTCTCTGGTTCCTTCTCTGCTTCTGAAGCTCCCGGCCCTCTCTCCTCACTCCTGTCAGACTTCCTGACGGGCAGGTCTTTATCGATTCTTAAGGGAAGGGAAACTAAGGTACGAAATTTCTACCTTATTGTTGTGTATCAGAATCTGGGTGTTAGCTTTAAATTATACAATTTAAAGCAATTTTATTTTATTAAGTATTATTGCTTTGGGGGTTATTTAGTATTTCAAAACAGAAGACAATAAAAATATATCTTAAAGTCAGTAAAATATATTGCTCTTTTCACAGACCAAAGCGATTCAATTTCCCCATGTGCTCCTTCCCTTTAATAAGTACCAGACGGTGGGTCTCTTATCACACACAGGGAGTGACTAGCGTGCACGCCTCCAGGTCAGGGGCTGGGGTTGAGGGCAGACACGCTTGCACGCCTGTGCCCGTTTAGTGCTTCCAGATGACGTCACAGCGCCGAGAGGACAGGCCGCAGTGGCAGGCCGCGCCATCACACCATTGAGCACTGCGGTAATCCCACGCGTGGTCTGCACACTTACCCCTCAAGGCCGCACCCAGGTAGCCGCAGGGCACCTTGACCTGCGTTGCAGGCGCCTGGCCCCCCGCACCCCATGCAGTGGGCGCCCGCAAATCCATCTTCCCAGCTTCCTTAATTCCTGAGGAAATGAAGGAAGTGAGAAATCCAAATGAGGATCCCATCAAAAGTGGGAAATCCCAAAGAAGATCCTTGGGCCTGGCAGGGTTTAATGCTCCGCATACTCAGGTATCTGGCAAATATGCAATTCTCCCTTCCCTGGTTCTCTTGAAGCTTTCCCCATGTGTTTAAAGATGTTTTCTGTGGGAACAGGGCTGACAGAGTTGTGAGCATCTCATCAAAACGGCAGTGAGCTGATCAGTAAACATTTCCCCAGAGCACCTGGATGGAAGCACTGCACCTCACACCTGCTCTGGAAGCCGCTCGGCCTCAGGGTGCCCCATGGCCAGACCTCAGGGTCCTAAGAGCAAATACGAACTCGTGAGCTCCCAGCAAAGTAATGATCAGAGGACGTGAGGGCCGGTGACCCCGTCAGCAGAGCTGCCTCAGGAGCAGGGAGAGAGACAGTCTCCCCGAGGTCAGTGGCTCCTGGGCCCCACCTGCAGCTGAGGACGCTGGTGATGGACGCCACTTCTTTCTTTTACTACCATGTGTTCTTTACTTAAGGACCAGCTTCATTCTGCAACAAACACACTCGTTCTATACACGTGCCACTGCTGCATAGACCGGAATTATTGCAGAGTATTTAATTAGGGGGACATTTTTCTTTAGGCAACAGCTGGAACTGAAATATCTCAAACAGAACACTATCATAAAAATGGGCTCACCCCTGTTGACACACTCTCCAGGACAGAATCTACCTGATGCCCGTCACCCGGGGTCCCTGGGGAACGTCTCTCCTCCCTGAACCTCTGTGTGCCTCAGCTCAAGTTGGATGTCGCCACACCCTGCTTTGATGCTGTGTTCCGTAAAGTGATCTTCTGGTGCGCGATCACCTTGAAACGGTAGTGTACAATGCACGTAGTACAGCAATCTCTGTCAGCACCTGTGGTAAGACTGTTGCACCAGCCTTGGGGAAAAATGCAGAATCACATATAGAGAGTCAGAGAATGTTGTCCTTGGGAAAGACAGGGCTTTGTAGACTCAGTCCTAATTATGCTCATTATCTTCAATTGCACAGTCTATTTTCTTTGGCCAGATGACTATTAACCTGCAGGATATGCCCCTCTAGAGACAAACTTTATTCCTTATTGCACATGGCATTTTCTTGGTGCTTTCTAGTCATTTGTGCTGGCTAGGAAAAGGAGTACATCAAGGCTGTATATTGTCACCCTGCTTATTTAACTTCTGTGCAGAGTACCTCATGAGAAACGCTAGGCTGGAGAAAGCACAAGCTGGAATCAAGATTGCCAGGAGAAATATCAATAATCTCAGATATGCAGATGACACCCCCCTTATGGCAGAAAGTGAAGAGGAACTAAAAAGCCTCTTGATGAAACTGAAAGAGGAGAGTGAAAAAGTTGGCTTAAAGCTCAACATTCAGAAAACTAAGGTCATGACACCTAGTCCCATCACTTCATGGCAAATAGATGGGGAAGCAGTTGAAACAGTGGCTGACTTTATTTTTGGGGGGCTCCAAAATCACTGAAGATGGTGATTGCAGCCATGAAATTAAAAGACACTTACTCCTTGGAAGGAAAGTTATGACCAACTGAGATGGCATATGAAAAAGCAGAGACATTACTTTGCCAACAAAGGTCCATCTAGTCAAGGCAATGGTTTTTCCTGTGGTCATGTATGGAGTGAGAGTTGGACTGTGAAGAAAGCTGAGCGCCAAAGAATAGATGCTTTTGAACTGTGGTGTTGGAGAAGACTCTTGAGAGTCCCTTGGACTGCAAGGAGATCCAACCAGTCCATCCTAAAGGAGATCAGTCCTGGGTGTTAATTGGAAGGAATGATGCTAAAGCTGAAACTCCAATACTTTGGCCACCTGATGCGAAGAGCTGACTCAGTGGAAAAGACCCCGATGCTGGAAAAGACTGAGGGCAGGAGGAGAAGGGGATGACAGGGGATGAGATGGCTGGATGGTATCACAGACTCAATGGACGTGAGTCTGAGTGAACTCCGGAAGTTGGTGATGGACAGGGAGGCCTGGCGTGCTGCGGTTCATGGGGTCGCAAAGAGTCAGACACGACTGAGCGACTGAGCTGAACTGTGCTGGCTAGTTCACCTCATTGGAGAAGGAAATGGCAACCCACTCCAGTGTTCTTGCCTGGAGAATCCCAGGGATGGGGGAACCTGGTGGGCTACAGTCCATGGGGTTGCATAGAGGGGGACACAACTGAAGAGACTCAGCAGCAGCAGCAGCAGCAGCTCGTCTCGTAGCTGGCAGAGCCTGTGCCAAACCTTCACGCTGGGCACCTGTCAGGCCAGCGAAAGGACTCAGCGCCGGTGTTGCGGGTCGGGCGCTGGCGCGTCGCGGGTCAGGCTCTGGCGTGTCGCGGGTCGGGCGCTGGCGTGTCACGGGTCGGGCGCTGGCGTGTCGCAGGTCGGGCGCTGGGCTGCTCTTGGGTGTGAGTGTGCAACTGTTTGCTGCAATGTTCTGCTTTAAAGCTGGAGCAGGCACTCACAGAGACTGTGGTTCTGCCCACATCACTTACTATCTCTGGGCCACAGATAATTAAAGAAAGGCAGTTTAATAATAACTAAACACCTTCAAAGGCTTTGGCATAGTTAATAAAGCAGAAGTAGATGTTTTTCTGGAACTCTCTTGCTTTTTCAATGATCCAGCAGATGTTGGCAATTTGATCTCTGGTTCCTCTGCCTTTTCTAAANGAGCAACTGAACTGAACTGAAACAGCTTCAGGTTTGAAATTTCGTCAGTGTTAATCTCACAGACCACGCTCGTGTGCTTTACCTGAGAGGGCTGAGCTGAACCACCGCCTCCAGCTCCCATGACTCCAGAGCCCCGATCTCGCTACTGCCCAGGACGGACGGACATTCAGTCCACCGATCAGCTGAGAAAAGGCAACGAGGTTTCCCAGGTGGAAGGAAGGTCAGACAGTCACACTGGGTGGTCAGCGACGCTGACCCGAAACCAACCAAAGGGCAGTGGCCTGGCCTGGCCCTCGGCCTCCTCCCTCACTGACCGGACGGGCGCCCTGGAGGGAACCGGCCAGGGCCGACCCAGTGTAGGTGCCCCGTCACCAAGCACCGGCCCCCGCGGGGTGGGAGGCAGTGAGCCGGAGCAGACTCGCCTGCCGGCGGGGGCAGCCAGGGAGCGGCCGGAGCCTCCTCTCCGGAGGAGGGTTTCCAGCCAATGGAAAGGAAAGAAGCCGATGAAGCCTCCATCTCCAGTGATCCTCGAAGGTAAGCTGTGAGGAGTTCCTGGGAGACTGTCGATGAGGGTGCTCAGGACCACCCGGTGGGGACAGACGTCAGACGTGTGGCTGCTGAGTTCACGCTCCTGGGACGGGGGCAGTTACACTCCTTGTTCACTTACACAGCGGCTCTGTGGCACCCACCCCGACACTCACACCTGTGTTCCTTGCTCACTGACACAGCGGCTCTGTGGCACCCACCCCGACACTCACACCTGTGTTCCTTGCTCACTGACACAGCGGCTCTGTGGGCACGCCCCTACACATACACACACCCCTCCCCCCCAGTGTCCCGTGTATGTCAGGCAGGTACATACAAAAGTGTGGGTGTCAAGACAGAGCAGGCGTGGAGTTTTCAGGTCATCGCCTAGAGGTGCAAAGCCTCGATCCCTGTTTTTCTGAAGCTGAACATAATTACTATTTCAGGCCTTCCTTCTGCCTGCTGGCAAATTTCCCTTTATTAATTCATGTTAAACTCCATCCATCCAAGGTTTCCTTAGTCAATTCAGGTCTTTTCACGGCAGCCGAGCCTGGGAAAGCCTGCGTGGTGTTGAGAACTGAGGGTAGGGGGTCCTCACCTGCTCACGGAGCATCTGTGGCTGCAGCCCAGCTGCTCCGGGCCCCAAGGCCACACCATCAGCCCACCCGCCTGTGTTCTTCCCATGTGAGCCCAGGGGTCAGCGGTGTGGCTCAGGACACCTGCCCGGGCTCGGGGGTGAGGAGGCTCTGCGCTCACCATCTGCCTCTGCTGCGTCTCTTCCGGGGGCTCAGGGCAGGGCTGGGGCAGGAGCGCCTTGGGGCCACGCGCGCTGTGGCCTGAGAAAGGCTGGATTCCCTGCTTCAGTTTCCTGCAAGATGAAGTGGAAACAGGGTCAGGGGCACCTCACAGGGTGCTGTGAGTATCAGATACAGACTGGACACGGTGGAAGAGTGTCACGGACGCAGGAAGCAGGCCCTGACTGCAGCGATCATTTATTAATGGCTTCACCGTTTTTAATAAATGCGTTGCGTGCACAGACGCTCTTGAGATAGTGAGTCGTGTTCGGAGCCGTTGGCAAGTGCATCCTCCTGGGTGGGGAGGGACTCCCAGGGCTTGATTCCATGTGATTCTCTCTTGTCTTGACTGTGCGTCTGATGGCAGCTGTGCAGCAAAGTGGACCCCGTGCCCGGAGGACAGACCTCTGAGCGTCTCCACCGGAGTCCACGGCAGATGCAGTCATGTCCGTGAACTGGGAAGAGCTCCCTGACCATGGCCGGGGCTCCTGACCTCGGGAAGTCTGCCTGTCTGCTCAAAGACGGGACGACTCAGGCAGAGGTTACTCGTGACCCTGAGCAAGGGCATCGCAAGGCCACCAGGGATCATGGAGTAGGGTCTAGCTTCTCAGACACGGCCATGCTGATGCCAAGGAGGGGGCCCTCAGGGTCTCAGCGGTCTCCCTGCGGGTGTAGGAAGGGACAGCAGGCTGAGGAGAGACGAGCAACAGGAGGCCCGGGAGGATTAGAGCTGCCAGGGGCCCCAGATGCTTCCAGACTCACTAGGGCGGAGGCTGTAGAAATGACAGCCTTNTCGGCCCTGATGTCGATGAAAGAGCAGCAAAGATGGGGCAAGTTTTTACTGTTTCTGCTCCTAGAAAATTCCACTTAAAAAAAACAGAAACACACAGCTGCCAGACTCCATACGGCTTCACGGCAGTCAGCCTGGAAATTGCTATCAAGCCGCTAACTCTCAACAGGAAAAACGTGCGCCCAAACCAAGGAAGAAAGCCCCTCTCTGCACGTTGCGAATGCTCGGGCGAAAGCTCTGGGAAACGCATTGGCGTGAAGCCCCTGGGAGCTGCGGTGCGTCTGTCCTTTCAGGAGCCGCCGTCGGTCTGTCCATCAGCACGGCAGAGCAGAGCAGAGGCTGACGAGCAGCCGCTGTCGGCGGGGCTGGGAGGGGTCTGCGGCCGCGGTCTCCCTGGAGAGACTCTCGGACTAACGATCGGTCAGTTTCTGTAGACACGCTTGCGGGGCTCTCACGGAAATCCCATCGAGCAGGCAACGCGTTGCGTGCCTGAGAGTATCCCTAAAGACGGCGAGGGGCCAGCCAGACGCCCCGCGGCTGCCCGTGTGCTGACCTCCCTGCCAGAGCAGTCCCCTGCTACCCCGTCCACCCGCCCGAG
>SJXO01000422.1:629051-658100 GCA_006408615.1 Connochaetes taurinus
CTTTCTGGAGAGGTTTTATCACAAATGGATGTTGAATTTTGTCAAAGGCTTTCTCTGCATCTCTTGAGATGATCATATGGCTTTTATTTTTCAATTTGTTACTGTGGTGTATTACATTGGTTTGTGGATATTGAAGAGTCCTTGCATCCCTGGGATAAAGCCCACCTGGTCATGGTGTGTGATCTTTTTAATGTGTTGCTGGATTCTGATGCTGGGATTTTGTTGAGGATTTTTGCATCTATGTTCGTCCGTGATATTGGCCTGTAGTTTTCTTTTATTTGTGGCATCTTTGTCAGGTTTTGGTATTAGGATGATGGTGGCCTCATAGAATGAGTTTGGAAGTTTACCTTCCTCTGAAATTTTCTAACATTTAATCACACTGGCCTTCTTTGGGATAAACTCAGCTTGGTCATGCTATATGCACACATTGCTAGATAAATGGGTATGCTGATTTTCTTTTTTAAAATAATTTTTGCATTTAGATTTTTAAATAAGTTATTTAATGATTATCTTCTTTAGCAAAGCTTTATTTGATGTCAGAGTTTTGCTAGACTTACAAAATTATTTGCCTCATTTTATGTGTTCTTGTTTTCTGGAACTATTTTTTTTGTTTGAGAAACAGATTATTAATTCCTTAAAGTTTGGGTCCTATACACTGTAAGTCTAAATAAAGCTTATCCATTTTTTTCAAGGTGAGGTAAAGTTTGGGTGGCTAGCTGGAGGAGCTACTTTGAGGCAGCACTTTGACTTAAGTGTTTTTTCCTTCTTATTAATGAAATTATATACAGCTATACAGGCTTCCCAGGTGGTGCAGTGGTAAAGAAGAATTTGCCTCCCAAGGAAGGAGATGCTGATTTGCTCCCAGGGTCAGGAAGATCCCCAGAGGAGGAAATGGCAACCCACGCTATTATTCCTGCCTTGAAAATTCTCTGGACAGAGGTGCCTGGTGAGTTACAGTCCACGGAGTTGCAAAGAGTCAGACATGACCAAGCAGCTGAGCACGCACTCATGAATACAACTACATACATTTTGAAAATGAGCTGCATGAAATCATTCAAACTATCGCTAAGAGTGTGTTAATTGCTGTCACTATTGTTGATTTTTTTCCTTGCTACAACAATGGTTCTCATGGAGGGTACTCAGCACTGCCCACAAACTAGTCAGAAACGCAGAGTCTCAAGCTGAACCAAACCTATAGGATTAGGACCGCTGGGTGGGTCCAGCGATCTGTTTTAACAAACTCTCCAAGCAAATGTGATGCACGCTTGGGCATGGAAACCGCTGTCCCCTCCGTGTCCACATCCCGCGTCGGGGGACTTTTTCATCCTCAGGGTCTCCCCCGCCTTGTCCCTCGCCCAGCCTGCCACCCTGCACCCCCTCCGCTTGTTAGCCCATCAGAGCTGTCTGCCTGCGTGAGAATTCTTTGCGATACCAAGTCTGCTTGCTTTCAGTTTCACAGGCTTCCGCTTCTGTCTCTATCAGCCGTGTGTTTTATTGCCTTCGTCATTCATTCTGAGTGTAACTGACCTGCTGTCTCTCTGGACGGGTCTGGTCTCCACCCTCATGGGAACAGAATTATACAGTGCGCCATCTTCTGCGGCTGGCTGGTCAGTAATGAGGCCGCAGCAGTGTGTTGGCACAAGAGTCATCCTCTGCCATCGCCGCCCGGCACCCTGCCGCATTTGCCATCCTCTCATCAGACAATGGGCATTTGGGCCACACCTGCCTCTGGCTGCTGTGTAGGTTTGCACATGAACCGTGTGTAGGTGGTTCATCGTCCATGAGTTCACAGACAGGGCTGCCGTCAGGGCGGGGTGAGGCGTTTCTTCCCAACCTTTAAGGTCCTCTGACGCACAGCTTCTCCTAATTCTGCTCCGGCTTCGGTGTGAAGCCCCTTGTCAGGTGTGATGGGGAAATTAACTTCCTAAGGAGCTGACAGTTTTACTCAAAGGCCCAAGAAAACTCCATGCCAGTGGGGACAGTTAGGATTACAATCAAGCCCTGATGGCTGTGACTGCATCACGGTGAAGCGAGCAGAGAGCTTTATGATGGAGCAGACCACGTGTCTTTGAAATCCTCACGCCTTTGGCAGGGGCTGAGGGACGGAAGCCGGTGTTTGTGAGGATTTCGGGGCTGCATGAAGAGTGCTTTGGCCGGGACGCAGCACCCAGTGATCACTCAGTGACCGCCTCCTCACGGGAACCTCTCCCTCTCTGTCACGCACACACATACACACACGCGTGTGCACACGGAGCTTTTGGGTAGGAGACAAAGGAAGAACTGGGGCGAAGTGGAGTCTGGAACCGCATCACTGTGGACGCAGAAGTGACTTCACCACCAGGTGAGGAACCACCCGCCCAGGCTCTGACTTCATAAGTAAGGAAACAGGTTGAGGAAGTTGCTTGTCTTACTTCAAATTGCAGGCCTCGTTAGCATCAGAAAAGGAAAAGGAAATGAAAACGGCACCTATGACAGCCCTTGAATGGTCTTCATCCAACATGGGGGTAACATCGGCGCACAAGGCCTCCTTCCTCCACCACGCTTCTGCCCAGTGCTGTCCTTGCGCTGAGTGGAGCTGTTTGTATTTTAGATGCAAAGACGGTGCCTCCTGCCCTGCGCAGTACTGCATTCTTTGTGGAGATTTTTCACATTTCTACTCAGTAGAAAGCACACGCGGCCTGCCAGTGCCTTCGGGTCGGGTCTGAGTGGCTCTGACTCGGGACACGTGACCCTGCACGTGTGGCGGTGCCCCCGCGGCCCCAGGTGCCCCCCAAGCTTCTCTTCCCTGGAGTGGCTCCTCAGCCCCCCTGCGATCACTTAGCCCTCTTCCTCCTCCTCCTCTTTCCTCTGCGCTTCGCTTCCCTGCGCTGTCACCCAGGCTCGCGGCTGAACAGGATGGGCAAGCTGATGCCTGAGGAAGCGGCAGAGGCCGTGGAAAGAGCCTCGCTTCACTCCCTTCAGCACCACGGGCTTTCTGAGCCGCTCCTGTAGTTTTAGCGTGACGTGTTACAGTGACAGAATTTTAATCGAGACCTACAGGCAGTGTGCAGAAATTGCTAACTCACGGGCACCTCCTTGGAAAAAGATTGCTTGGCCTGGGCGCGCTCCACACGGAGCATCCCTGCTTGGCCCGATTCCAGGGGAGGTGGGTTGGTGGGTGGGCAGAACAGAGAGGCTCAGACCTGCTTCCATTGCCTCCTCGACAAAGTAGCTCAAGGCAGAGGCGTGTGTGCACGAAGGGCGGTGTGAGCGCGCGGTGGTCAGCAAGGACCGCAGGCACAGGCGGCGGCGCATGAGGGTAGGGGAGTCCCATCTCGGCCCCGCCGGCGGGGGTGCCCTTGTGAGCTCCTGCTGTGAGCGGCTCCCTCGCGCCTGAGGCTCTGGAGCCTGGTCCTCACTGTTGTGGGACCAGCTCAGGGCTCCCCACACGGCGCCACCATGAGAACCAGCTGGGAACCTGGCCGCTTCCTGGGAGGCTGAGATTGGGGAACCGCTGCACCATGTCCTGCTCTCTTCCTTTCTGAGAGGATGAGCAGGTTTGGGGGACAAGCCCCACAGCAAGGGCATCTTCAGGAGGGGTGAGGAGGTCATCCCCAAAGCTCATCTAGGGACTTCCCTGGCGGCCTGTGGCTAGGACCTGGTGCTTCCCCTGCAGAGCTCGGGTTCAAGCTCTGGGCTGGGAACTAAGACCCCACCTGCCCACTGGTGTCACCAAAAAAAGTTAAGGCTCATCTAGTATCTTTAATCTTCTTGGCATTCTCAGTTCTTAGGAACTTAAAAATTAATGTAAATACTCTTAAGCCAAAACATTAATAAATATTAGCTACTTTTTCAAATACGAAATTGATTTTTCAGTTATTCTGTCTTATTATTAATAAACATGTAAAGTAAAATTCAAGAAGAGATAAGAAAATGCGATCAGTAATGATTTTGCAATTACAGAAAAACATGCCCAGAAATAGTCTCACAAGTCAATGTGCTGTAATGTTGAACTTCAGATGATTACAGTTCAAACAAGCTATGATGGTAACTCACACACTTGCATTGTTCATAAAAATGGGAGCACTTTGTATTACACTGCTTCATGCAGTCTACTTACATTGCCCATGACTGTAAATTAAAGGATAACAATCCATTTCTAAAATATAGTTTTTAACAATGAAAACTTTAAAATATGAAATTTCACCTACATTAGCTTATGAAGACATGGAATCTATGAGTTTAGCTCCAAAATAAATTAGCTCTGGACGCTTCTATTAATGACTAGCTCCTGCCCGAGGGCCTCTGCACCCTCTTCCAAGCCGGGCTGACGTCCTGCCCTTCAGCCCTGCCCAGGTGCCACCTGCCCCAACACAGTCTTCCACGCTCACCCCCCACGCATCTTCAGTCCACGTCTGGAATACAGACGGGTCTGCCTGCTGCACTCACTGACCAGTCTGGTCTCAGGGTCGCCTCGTGCCTGGACGGATGCACAGGTGCTCGGCACCTTCTGGGCTAAGGAGGGAGCAAGTAGATGGGGGAGGGATGACCCAGGGAGCCCTCCTCCCGCAGAGACACATCCCTGGACTGAGGGCCTCACAGAACTCGCTCTAACCAGACTGACCCCAAATCTTTGTTTCTCAGTTCAGTAAAATTTGTTTTTCCAGCTGACGCACAGAAGGCATGTTCTAAGGGTACATTTTGATGAGGTGTGGCCAGCGTATCATCTGTGTTGACAACCTCCCCCAATCACGCCAAGAGCAATGCTCTAAGGTTATGATGACTTAAATAGAAAGATTTAGCCAAGTAAAGCCAGCAAAGCTGACTGCTTCACTAGCTGTGCGTTAATTAATCTATAACCTGTATGTGATATTGATCAATTTAACAATGATGTGTTTCCTTCTCAGCTGTTCTCTGTGACAGTTTTTAAAAAATGTGTTACTGATAGTCACCTAGGTAACCAAAAAAAAAAAAAAACACCCTATAATTGCTCTATTACTACTTCAGAGATGGAAATGACTCCATGTTTTTCATCAGTTTTAGGCAAAATCACTCTTTCAAGGCTAGAAATAATTGCTTCTTGTAGGACCCCTGGCTGTTAGATTCCATTATCATTGTCCTAATTGAATTTATCAGAAACTGGAAAAAGACATGGTTGCTTTCAGAGCTCTGGTCTAAGAAGGCTTGTGAAGCTTCCGACAGTGCACCTCCGCGAGAAGCGGCTAATGGAAAGGCTGACTTTTGAAAACGATCTCTGGGCCGTTCAGTCGTAAAGAAGAGGTCACAGCGAGAGTTGGGCTAACTTGAGGAACTGCAAAGATAATCAGAACTGGGCGGAAAGTGACCACACTTCATAGCAAGTTCAAGCTTCGTTGGTGTTTCTGAAGCACCAATCCGGGGTTTAACAATGAATAGCCACACTTTACATTACAATGGAAGTACTGCAAAAATGTACTTCTGGACACAAAGATATTGCAGACCAGCTAATACGGCTTAAGCATTGTGTCATGTTTTACATCTGCCCATAAGTTCCTGAGAATTATATACACTGACTCACCAATCTGAAATGAAAATCACTATTAACTATAGAAATAAAAACAAAGGGAAATCACCTCACTGCCAACTGACCGTGTAAACCTCATTGTATTTCCCTTTCTTTAGGGTAATTTTAACTTAGCTTTTAATCCCATCTCAGGCAAGAAAGCGGGAAATGAAGGTGCCCAAGAGCCCGTGTGAGGTGCGGTGAGGAGCCTGGGCAGTGTAAGAGCCCAGGGCTGTGGGTGCCCATATCGGGGGTGGGCAGAAGGGGGTGAGGATGCTTCAGGGGTGGCCCCTTCCTTAGAGACGCCCCCCTCCACCATCAGAGCCAGTTGGGCCCAGAGTCCCTCAGGCCACAGAGAATTCTGGCCACCAAGTCAGACCGAAACTGCCAGACTGTGACCCAACTTCTGAGCCCCTCTGGAGGGCCAGGTTCGTTCAGAAAGAAAACGGGGCTTTACAGCTCTCTGCATGGTGCCTTTGCGTGTGTTCGTCACAGGAGTGGCGAACCGTGACTGGCTGATGACGGTGCCCCTTTCCTGAGTCTCGTCCCGCAGTTGGCACCATGTCCGGTTGATGACAGTGCCCCTTTCCTGAGTCTCGTCCCCACAGTGGGCACCGTGTCTGGTTGATGACGGTGCCCCTTCCCTGAGTCTCATCTCCGCAGTGGGCACCGTGTCTGGTTGATGACGGTTCCTCTTTTCTGACTTTTGTCCCTGCAGTGGGTGCCGTGTCTGGTTGATGGTGCCCCTTTCCTGAGTCTTGTCCCCGCAGTGGGCACCGTGTCTGGTTGATGACGGTTCCTCTTTCCTGAGTCTCATCTGCGCAGTGGGCACCGTGTCTGGTTGATGACTAGGCCTCTTTCTTGAGTCTTGTCTTCACAGTGGGCACCGTGTCTGGTTGATGGTGCCCCTTTCCTGAGTCTCGTCCCCGCAGTGGGCACAGTGTCTAGTTGATGACGGTGCCTCTTTTCTGACTTTTGTCCCTGCAGTGGGCGCCGTGTCTGGTTGATGTTCTTCACAAATGCGTCATGGCCGAGCTGCTCCTTTGGAAAACCCCTCAACTTGTCACTAAACACACCATAAACGCGGTGGCAGTGCTTCCTGAATAACCAGCTACCCTTCACCAGAAACAGAGGGAGTCTGTGTTTTTTAATGATGCCTTTCTGACAAACAAGCCCTGAAGGAAAAGTTGGTGGTTGTGATTCAGTTGCTCAGTCGTGTTGACTCTTGTGGCCTCATGGGCTGCAGCCGCCAGGCTCCTCTGTCCCTGGGATTCTCCAGGCGAGAGCACTGCAGTGGGTCGCCATTTCCTCCTCCAAGGTTGATTCCAGGAGGTGAACCTGTAAGGGGCCTGACTCTACTGATAGCTACAGATGCTCTGGTGTTGCCATGGTGACGGCATCACCCGCGGGTATTTCTCTCCCATCCGGCACCTGAGACCCGCGCTTTCCACCCTGAGAAGGTGTGACTGTGACTGTGGAGACAGCCTGACAGGTGTTAATTTGGTGTAATAAGCATGTCACTGCCTCATCCAGGCGGTGCAAGCGTAAGTTCATAAAATCACACCAAACACAGGAGTGTGTCACTACGAACTGACTGCAACCGTACTGAGGACTCTGACTTCCTGCTGCAGGAGGAAGGCGCCTCCCAGACCAGAACAGCCTTGCCAGGTGTCTGGTCCCCGTTCCTTTCGGCTTCGGACATGAATGTGTGCGACCCGGGGACGCCCACGCTGGCTCCCTCCAGTGCCTGGTTACAGCTGGGCACAGTTCAGCTGCTGCAGAGAGCTCTTACGGTCACCACTTCATGAACGTGCAAGTTTCACTCTGAAGTTTCCCGAGTCTGTGGAACAAGCAGGGCTTGCCGGTGCCAAGTTAGGTACTGAGACTTAGGTGTGTGTGTCTGGGGGCTGTGAGGGTTGAGGGGAGCTATTTATAGCATCACTTGGAACATAAAAGGCCCCTAGATTCTCTTACAGTGTCTTTGGTTTGCTTAAATTTATTATAAGCTTCTGAAATCTTAGGAAAGAGATTTGATTCTTAACAAGGTGTCAAATTTGACATACTTTGAAAACAAATCAAAGTAAAAATTTAAATCTAAGTTAAAATTTATACCTACTCAATTAAAAATAAATTTTGCATCAAAGCTTTTCTATGAGGAATGAGCTATTTTGTAGGAAACCCTCTGCTAATTAAAACCGTCAAGGACAGGCAAGGGCTGCTGTAACTGAGGCATCAGACTTGCCAGGTCCATGTCCTTCCTGCAGGCCTCAGAGGAAGCCGTGCGGGGGCAGCAAAGAGAAGGAAGATTAGGGGGAGCAAGTCTGACTGCAGCATGATTAACTGGGGGGTAGATCAAGATACCAAAAACCGTACATTTAAAAACTCGTGATCTCTCTGGGTGACAAATTCACAGGCAGAGTTGAGTTCTGTGGTTTGCGGCCTCTGTTTTCAGTGGGAGAAAACACGAGATGTTGGTAAAAGGTCAGTGAAGAGGGAGACACAAGTGCCCCCTGGACTCCCTGGTGCTTCACGTTCACAGGAAGCAGGACTCTGCCCTGCCAGCCTGCGGGCCTATGTGGACCTGGCAGGACCACCCAGGGACCAAGCTCAGCGCCAGGAGTCTGTTTTCACCTGCAGCTCAGGACCTGGTCCCAGGACGGCGTCCCTGCTGTAATCACCATCTCCAGGGACAAGAAGACCCTGTGGCCCTGAGACGGAGGTGAACCCAAGGAACAGGGCACCCGGGGATCCCCTGGATCGTCGGCCCCAGGAGAGGCCCAGGAGGATGGCTGTGACCCGAGCACAGCTTATGCTGTGACCCCTCCCCGCAATGAGACCCCTTACAAGCTCTGAAAGCGTGAACTTCAGAAAATGATGAGACACTGAAAATTCCCCAATAAACATCTAACTCTCCACTTCTCCCAAATCCAATCTGGTGACATGAATATTTAGAATGGAAAGGCAAAAATGTAATAAAGTACTTTTGAAAGCTTTGTCTACCATTTAAGGGACATAAGAATTAAATTATGGTGGCACAATTATCAAAAGAAACCCAAGGCACTCCTGAATTTAAAGAGGGAAGATGATAGAGTCGCAGGCTGGCACCCTGGAGAAAACAGTTACCTTGAGGAACATTTGTGATGCTGCTTTCTCTGGTAAGAGCCAGAAATAGTAAAAACCAGACTGTTTTGGAGGTTTAGAGGGAGGAGGTGTTTGTGCTTGTATCTATTGTATCTTGCTGTCAATTACATTCCAGTTTATAGCTAACAAACTTAACTTTTCTATAACTGAATATTTTTCATATTGGGAAAATTGCTGACGGGAAAGACCACGCATGATGAGAGCCGGCTGTGGATGCCGCCTGGAGCCAAACACTGTCCACCCCGAGGCAGGTTTACCGGAAAAATTCAGACATTTGGGGGGTGAAGCCCCCCGCAAAAGGATGCCATTATTTAAAAGACTAAAATTATATTAGTGGACAAACAGGTGAAAGAGTTGAAACTGAACTTTCTGAATGCTTGGGGGCTTAATTTTTAGAATTAATTCACGCAAACCTTCACGATTGCAGTCTGAAGAATACTCCAAGGGCTACATAAACCCTCACAACAGAAGAAGACTGACATAGAATTGCTTTCTCACAAGTACATGTAAGCTCATCACATTGTGGGGAGCAAAGAGAACTGAAGTATTTCCAGACTGTGGCTTTGAAAAAGTGAGCAGTGTATTACTGTAACTCTAGATAAGGACTGTTCCAAACTCAAGGACACCCGCAGTTTTCCAAACCACATCTGCCAGCGGCCACATACGGCCTCCAGCTCTGCTCTGGTCTCGAAGCAACCACTCAGGCCCCAGTCCCTGCGCGGCCAGCGCCCTCGCCTCCTGCAGCTCCAGCTGAGGTGCTTGGTGAGCGGCTCCGGATCGGTCCCCTGGCAGCTCTGCCTTCGTAAGCCCCCTCCAGTGCTCGGGCCAGCGGAGCGCAGCGCCGGCGCTTCTTGAACCCGCGCCTCCGGGCTGCAGTCTGAGCAAGCCCCTGGCAACGTCTCTGCATTCCCATCAGGTCCCCTTTCCCGAAGCTCTGGCTGGCATCGCCAACAGTGAGACAGGGCGCTGGCGAGCTGCAGCGCTTTCTACTTTTCTCTCCAGAAACTTCGTGATTCCCTGCAATTCAGTTTGTACATCCGTTATATTTTCTTCCTCTTTCAAGGTTATTTATTTTGAGAAAAGAATGGGCAATATTAAGTAGAATTTCTGCAGAGCCCCGAAATCCTCCCAGGGTCTGCAGGCGTCTTGGTTCAGCCCTGGGTGGGTGGTGGGCAGAGACCCGAGCCAGCAGGTGGCACCTGGGGAAACGGAAGGGCAGGCTGGGAGGTGGGCAGGCACGGGGGCCGTGGGGGGCTGCGGCGGGAAGGCGGGGTCTCCCTGGGATGGTAACGCTGTCCGATCACGTTATCCTGTCCGATCACGTTACGCTGTCCGGTCACGTTAGGGCCGGAGGTCCGACAGCGGACTCGCTGACCGACGGTCAGTGTTTTATTGGGTGGAAGCTCATTCGGGGATGGACGTTCTGATGTCTGTTCCTCTGAAAGATATTTGTTCCTGCACAACCTGCTGCCTGGCCCTTCCGAGGCCCCACCTCGTGGCCGAGCACCAGGCCTAGAAGGTGGGGTCTGACATCTGTCCGGTTCAGCTGCGCCTGACCTTGGACGGCAGTGTGCAACCCACTGGGCGCTGCGGGAATGACCAGGACCCTCGGTTGTTTGTGGGGAATAATAGGAGCAAGCGATAAAAGCAGAGCATCGGCAGAGGGCATCAAGTGCAAATTTAGCTGTTTCCACATATTCAGTCTGCCCCCATTCGACATCAACACAACCAGCTGAGTTAAAATCCAGCTGAAATCACATAATTAGATGAAAGAAAAATGTTTTCTGTGACATTCTTCAAGCCTAGTGTTCACACAGGGAGGAGGGTTGGCTGTTCAAATTAAGTTCCTTGATAAATATTTATAAATGCCCTTTAAAAAATATTATTAACAACAGCTGCTTAAAAAATACAGCTAAGGGTTCAGTAAACAAAATCTTTTCAAAGAGAGAAATCAATGTGATTTCGTGGGACAGACGATGAAGCACCTAATTCTCCATTTGCAAATTAAAATTCCACATTCCAGGTGTTCAAACAATTCTAAAACATTTTTTTTTAATTATAACGGATGCTCAGGAAAGAAACCACTGAGTTGGAGGAGAAATCAGCGCGTCCAGGTGTGACGGACTCTACAAACACAGATGCCACATGCACTTTGGAAAAGGAGAGGCTGCAGCCTGGAGACGCCTCAGGTCGCAGTTGACGACAGAGAGTGGGCAGAGTTGAACCATATCAGCTTGTGTTTATTTACCCACTCAGTCTTCAGTTGCAAACGTCTCTGGAAGAAGCTTCCCTGGTCATCTTGGAAAGTGCTGGAATGCGCGGAATTCCAGGTTACTTGGCTTCTGCTGGGTTACTCCCCAAAGGCTGAGGCTAGCGCCTTGTGGGCCGCGCGCACCGTGCCTTGCGGCCTGGGCACCGTGGAGGCCAGTCCCGTCACTCCGCCTCCCCGCCCAGGCTGCCCTCGTCACACAGAAAACCCTTCCCTTGAGACAGTGAACAGAACAGCACATTTTGTCAGAGAAGCCCTTTCCAGTCTGGTTTTACAGCCAAGCTGTGTGTCTGTGCGTGCTGCGCGTGCTGGCCCACGTGGTGGCATCTCACTGCCCCACGTGGTGGCATCTCACTGCCCCTCGGGGTCTGCTCCCAAGGCTTCCTTTCTTCCTGCTTCTCCAGCTGAATGACGTCAGTTGGCCTATTCCAGAGCATGATCTCTCTGGATATTACATGAATATCCAGATGATCCTTTTCCCACGGAGTGTGTTTTCTTTGGAAATGGTACATTTTGTGTTGTCGGATTCATATGCACAAAATGGCTTGAATTTTTGTTATGTTTTAATATCTGTGGCATCTACAGTGATATATCGCCCTTCGTCCTTCATACTGGAGTTTTAAACCTTTTCTGTTTTTACTGCCTTTCAGTCTCACTGGAGGCATATCATTTTTAAACTCTTTTAAAAGAAACTAGTTGTGTTTCACTGGTGATCTGCATGCTTTTCTTGTCTTCTGTTTAATGGATTTACGCTCCTACTTTCTTTTTCAGAAATGAGGATTGCTATGCCTTCTGCACAGATCCATCTTTTTATCCATAAGTAATGTCTATCTTGGTCCCTGGTAAATTTTTTTGCTCTAGGGTTTATCTTGTGTAAATATAGTAATCCCCACTTTTTAAAATTAAAATTTGTGGAGTACATCTATTCCCAGCCTTTTATTTCGATCCTACATATGTCATTACATTTGAAGTGAATTTCTTTTAAATATCTTTTATCATCATTTGAAACATTTATTCTGACAATCCCTGACTTCATTGGTGTATTAAGCCAGTCTCATTTGATGTAAATAGTGACAATTATGGCTGAAGCTTGTCATTTTATGGGCTCAGCAATAAAGATTCTGCCTGTAATGCAGGAGACACACCTAAATGCAGGTTCAGTCTCCACGTTGGGAAGATCTCCTGGAGGAAGGCATGGCAACCCACTCTGTCCATGAGGACAGAGGACTCTGGTGCGCTGCAGCCTATGGAGTGGCAAAGAGGCGGACACATCTGAAGCGGCTGAGCAGGCACACACTGACATTTTACCAAGGAAACTGTCTTCTCACTTCACGTTTTTACCCACGAACTATTAGTGGATTTTCCATCACAGCTGATGATATTTTAATTAAAGTCTCGATAATTTCCAGTCTGTCAAAAAATAACGGAAGATTTATTATCTCTGTGCAGTGACCATTCAGATTCCATTTAATCATCTAATAGAACACTTAACTACTTTGTCAATACATTTCTTTATCTATCAGTAGCATTAAAAACATTAGCCTCTGCTTAATATATTTGATTTAAAATGTTGTTAATAATAATTCATCTGCTTTTACAATCTAAAACCAGTTTAAATTATGACTTTACAGTCTTTCTCATTTAATTATAAAGATACCAAAAAATAAGAGTTGATTCTCTCGTGTTTTGTACTTGACAAAAGCTGATCACCAGAAGCCCAGGCTGTCCCTCTGTTAATGAAATTGTATTTTCTATTTTGTCCCAATTATTCCGTTCCCAGTCTTTATTCTCCCTCCAGTAGGCACTCACTTTTTTATAATTAATGGATGTTTTTGTAGTCCAACTTCTGTGTGAAAAAATATATGAGATTGTTCTTTGTGCATTTTAATTCACATACTTACTACTGCGCAGCATACAATTTTGTTTCTTATTTTTAATGTAATTTGTTGCTGCGTATAAAGCTTCTTTATTATTCCAGGTCATGGAGTGGGAGTCCAGGGCACACATGGGCTCCATTTTGTTAATCAGATGTGTGGGCTTTACAAATAGCTATGAAAAGAAGAGAAGCAAAAGGCAAAGGAGAAAAGGAAAGATATACCTATTTGAATGCAGAGTTCCAAAGAATAGCAAGGAGAGATAAGAAAACCTTCCTCAGGGATCAATGCAGAGAAATAGAGGAAAATAATAGAATGGGAAAGACGAGAGATCTCTTCAAGAAAATTAGAGATACCAAGGGAAATTTTCATGCAAAGATGGGCACAATGAAGGACAGAAATGGTATGGACCTAACAGAAGCAGAAGATATTAAGAAGAGGCTCAAGAATACAGAGAAGAACTGTACAAAAAAGATCTTCATGACCCAAATAACCCCCGTGGCGTGATCACTCACCTAGAGCCAGACCTCCTGGAATGTGAAGCCAAGTGGGCCTTAGGAAGCATCACTATGAACAAAGCCAGTGAAGGGGATGGAATTCCAGTTGAGCTATTTCAAATCTTAAAAGATGATGCTGTGAAAGTGCTACACTGAATATGCCAGCAAATTTGAAAAACTCAGCAGTGGCCACAGGACTGGAAAAGGTCAGTTTTCATTCTAATCCCAAAGAAAGGAAATGCCAAAGAATGCTCAAACTACAGCACAATTGTACTCATCTCACACGCTAGTAAAGTAATGCTCAAAATTCTACAAGCCAGGCTTCAATAGGATGTGAACCGTGAACTTTAAGGCCCAGAAAAAATATCAATGAAAAAGTTCAGTTCAGGTCAGTTCAGTCATTCAGTCGTGTGTGACTCTTTGCGACCCTATGGAGTGCAGCACGCCAGGCCTCCCTGTCCATCACTGACTCCCAGAGCTTGCTCAAACTCATGGGCACTGTGTTGCTGATGTCATCCCACCATCTCCCCCTCTGTCGTCCCCTTCTCCTCCCGCCTTCAATCTTCCCCAGCATCAGGGGCTTTTCCAGTGAGCTGACTCTTTGCATCAGGTGGCCAAAGTACTGGAGTTTCAGGTACAGCTTCAGGCCTTCCAGTGAACACCCAGGACTGATCTCCTTTAGGATGGACTGGCTGGATCTCCTTGCAGTCCAAGGGACTCTCAAGAGTCTTCTCCAACACCACAGTTCAAAAACATCAGTTCTTCTGCACTCAGCTTTCTTTATAGTCCAACTCTCACATCCATACATGACTATTGGAAAAATCATAGCTTTTACTAGATGGACCTTTGTTGGTAAAGTAATGTCTCTGCTTTTTAACATGCTGTCTAGATTGGTCAAAGCTTTCCGTCCAAGGAGCAAGTGTCGTTTAATTTCATGGCTACAGTCACCACCTGCAGTGATTTTGGAGTCCCAAAAATAAAGTCTGTCATTGTTTCCACTGTTTCCCCATCTATTTGCCGTGAAGTGATGGGACCAGATGCCATGATCTTAGTTTTCTGAATGCTGAGTTTTGAGCCAGCTTTTTCACTCTCCTCTTTCACTTTCAAGAGGGTCTTCAGTTACTTTTCACTTTCTGCTGTAAGGGTGGTGTCATCTGCATATCTGAGATTATTGATATTTCTCCTGGCAATCTTGATTCCAGCTTGTGCTTCTTCCAGCCCAGCGTTTCTCATGATGTACTCTGCCTATAAGTTAAATAAGCAGGGTGACAATATGCAGCCTTGACGCACTCCTTTTCCTATTTGAAACAAGTATGTTGTTCCATGTTCAGTTCTCACCGTTGCTTCCTGACCTGCATACAGATTTCTCAGGAGGCAGGTCAGGTGGTCTGGTATTCCCATCTCTAGCATTTTCCACAGATTTCTGTGATCCACATAGTCAAAGGCTTTGGCATAGTCAATAAAGCAAAAGTAGATGTTTTTCTGGAACTCTCTTGCTTTTTCAATGATCCGGCAGATGTTGGCAATTTGATCTCTGGTTCCTCTGCCTTTTCTAAAACCAGTTTGAACAGCTGTAAGTTCATGGTTCACATGCTGTTGGAGCCTGGCTTGGAGAGTTTTGAGCATTACTTTGCTAGCGTGTGAGATGAATACAATTGTGTGGTAGTTTGAGCATTCTTTGGCATTGCCTTTCTTTGAGCTTGGAATGAAAACTGACCTTTTCCAGTCCTGTGCCCCTGCTGAGTTTTCCAAATTTCTTGGCATATTGAGTGCAGCACTTTCACAGTATCATCTTTCAGGATTTGAAATAGCTCAACTGGAATTCCATCACCTTCACTAGCTTTGTTCATAGTGATGCTTCCTAAGGCCCACTTGACTTCACATTCCTGGATGTCTGGTCTAGGTGAGTGATCACACCATTGGGGTTATCTGGGTCGTCAAGATTTTTGTATAGTTCTTCTCTGTATTCTTGCCACCTCTTCTTAATATCTTCTGCTTCTGTTAGGTCCAACCATTTCTGTCCTTTATTGTGCCCATCTTTGCCTGAAATGTTCCCTTGGTATCTCTAATCTTGTTGAAGAGATCTCTAGTCAATCCCATTCTACTGTTTTCCTCTATTTCTTTGCCTTGATCCCTGAGGATGGCTTTCTTATCTCTCCTTGCTATTCTGTGGAACTCTGCATTCGAATGGGTATATCTTTCCTTTTCTCCTTTGCCTAGGAATGGACAGAAAATATATCTGAAGCAATTATTGGCAGCATATAACCGAAATTATCTGAAACAGCAATCTGCAGATCCAGAAAGCACAGCAAACCCTGAACAGGGGAATCGCAAGGAAAGACACCCGAAGCCCCTGGAGCAAGTTGCTGAAAACCAAAGATAGCCAGATGCAGAAAGAGATTTATTCCATGTCGGGAGCAATGATAAAACTCACAGAGGATATTTTGTCACAAAAATAATGATTGGCCGCAGAAGAAAATGTCACTGAATAAAAAGTCTGTCAAATTAGGAATGCATCTAGCAAAACCATCTTTCAAACATTAAGGATAAATAACGACATTTTAAGATGAATTAGAGCCGAATAAATGTGTTCCCAGCTGATCTGCACCCTGAGAAACGAGGAAGGAAGTTCTCCAGGCTGAAGAGAGATTTTATCAGAAAGAAGCGTGGTGTCCCAAGTAATAACACACACTGGGGAGAGTAGAGATGAAGAGGGACAGAAGCAGAGCTTCCCTTTCTTCTGCCTCATTCTTCACAAGGTGACTATTTAAGGCAACAAAACACAAAATATGCCGAGATTACCGCGCGAAATTTAAGCGGAAGGGACGAGCAGACAAGTCAGGAGAGACTGTGGGTGGCTTCCCTGCCACGCAGGCCTTTCTATGACAGAGACGGATGAGGCTGCGGCAGAGTAAACCGTAGAAAGGCAAAGACAGAATGGTGATCTTGCGGGAAACCACCGACAGACAAATGCCAGAGACAGAAGTCGGCAGAGGAGCCCGGACCGTGGACGCCCACCCGTTCAAGCCGAGACAGAGCATGGCAGGGGAGGAGAAGCGCACCCGAGAGGAAAGGCCGGGAGAGGCGCCCGCCGGGGCCCCGCGGCCGCGCCGGGCCTGTCTCCGCCCGCGGGCCGCTCGGCGCTTGGCGCCGGCCGCCTGCCTCCCGCTTCTCCGCGGGCCGGAGCCGCCGTGGAGCCCGGCGCCTCTCGCTGCGGCCACGCGGCCGTCCCTGCGGGGCCCCGAGCGCGGCTGCCCAGCCGCCCGTGCAGACGCGGGGCGCGGGCGCGCCCGGCACGGGGGAGGGGCCGGCAGCCCCGCTTAGTCCTCGGCTGCGCCGCGCGCACAGTCTTGGCAGAAATAACAATGCCGCTTGAAACTCGAAACTATCGTCGACTTCTTTTCCCTCTCACACTCGGTGTGCTGGCCACACTGAGCAACGCGTCGGCCTTCCAGAAGCCCCGGCGGCCGGTGCTGACGACCGCACCCCTGACCTGTGACCTTGAAAGTATTTTCCGCAGTTCCCAGCGCTGTCTCTAAATGGACCCTTAGATCAAGCTGCTTCACCAGCTTCATGGTGCTGACCCACGTTTTTGGTGAGGCTGTTCCCCTGGCGACACCGTGCCCCACGAGCAAGCCGCATCCAGGGTCTGCTCACCGCTCTCTCTGTCTCCCTCACTGCCTGGCGTCCACCGTCACCACCCGCGCTCATTAATGTGTTAAGGATAGCAAAGTCATGATATTTTAACATTGCCATTTTCTTACTTATTAGCTGAAACACGTCTACACAGAGAAACCTCCCTTTATCAACTTTTTGGTTACTCTGAGGTACAGTTGTGATATGAAAGGCCAGATCAATGCTTTATTCTCTTTCTTGCCATTTTCAGAATTACGAGTTGTATGTCTAGAATTTCCCAAAAGTGATCACTGATTCCTTTGATTTTACTGTTGAGAACCATCAATCATTCATGGACTTTTCTGCACTAATAGGCGTTTCCATCGCTAACAGTTATCATTTCTGATGCTGAAAGTGTCCCATCCTTTTCCAGGAGAAGCCTTTTGTGCTGTATCCTGAGTGTTTTCAAGAAAGTTCAATAAATGAGAGAATTATACAGAAAGGTGCACGTTTCCAGGCTCAGAGAATGTTTGCAAACTGCACAGGCGCCTGGACCAGCCCAGGAGAGTGGCTCTAGCATCCCAGAACCCCACACACAGCCCCTGGAATTCCAACCAGCTGAATAATGTATAAGAATTAGTAAACAGCAAAATAAGGTGCTTTCCTTTCACCAGGCTTCTTTTCACAGCTCAGCTCTTTGGACATGTGAATAACACCAGCAGTGACTTTAAATGGGTATACACCAGGACTCAGATGTCAATTTTAAAAGCAAAAAGGATGCATTTTCATTAAGCCTCAGAGAACTCCAGTGCTCTGGGGCTCTACACCTGCCCCGGGGAGCAGGCAGAGGAGCTTCCTTCCTGGTTGAACGTTTCTGGTGTAACTCAGGCCTGTAGACACTCTTCGCAAGTCCTACTTGTTTCCAAGGAGCCAAGGGACCTGAAAAGCACACGCCCCATCTCCATGCAGCGTCACAAGTCACGTTAAACCATCATATCCCATTTTCTTCGAGTGTTTTCTATGTTTTGTTAGACTTCCAATCATTTTCTTCAAATACAAGTCACTTCTCTTAATGCTTTCCTCATATTCTACTGAGTTGGAACGACTATCCCATTTTCAACTGCTTTGTAGAAGACAGCAGAACAGAAATAAAAACTTAAATATTATCTTCAAGCCCATCCTTCTCATTTTCAAAATTAACAAAAGTTAATGGCGAAAGACTCCAGTTGACCCGCTGCCCCCAGAAGCTGCTTCTCACGTTTAAGAGAAAGGAAAGGAAGCATGTGAGGAGAAGGTGAGGAGCTCAGCGCGGGCGCTGGAGGAGCGGGCTCCAAGGCCCGGCCGGGAGCGGGACGCGCTCGCTGGACGCCGCCGAGACCCCGCCGCCCGCGCGCCGCTGAGGGGCCCAGGCCGCTGCCCAGGACCCGCCGGACGCGCGCGGCCCCAGAGCGGAGCCTTCAGGCGCCGCTCCGTCCACCGGCTCCGAGGGGGACGCGCGTGGCTCCTCCACCGGGACGAGGCCTCCGCGTCGGGTGAGTCCAGAAGGAGACCGCGCTGGGTGCGCAGCGAGGCGGCGGCCCCGCGCCCCCGGGCCGCAGACCCCCGGGCGGACCCCGGGGGAGCTCCAGGGGCCCGGGGCCTCGGCGAGCCGGTGCTGCCGCGGAGCGCGTCCCGCTCCCCTTTCTCCACCGCGGCGCCGCCCCCAGCCCGCACCTGCCCCGGCGGGAAGCGGGCCGCCGCGGCCTCTCCCGGCAAAGGGCGCGAGGCTCTGCCTGGAACAGCCCGCGCGGCCCCCGGCGGAGCTGCACGCAACGGCCGACAGCCCCCGCCGCTCCTCGGGGCCCCTTCTCGAGGCGGCTGGACGCTCTGGACCCTTCCCGGCGGCTCAGGCGCCCCGCGCAGCCTGCAGCTGCTGCACGCGCAGCCCGTGCCCCCGCAGCCCGTGCCCCCGCAGCCCGCCTCTCTGGCCGCAGCCCGTGCCCCCGCAGCCCGTGCCCCACGCAGCACCGCGTGCAGCTCCAGCGCGGCGGGCCGGCGCGGGCGCTGAGCTGCGGTAACTCAGCAGACACCTAATATTTCATCAAAAGGGCCCGTTTGAATAACAATCAGGCCTTGGGGTTCAAGGAAGGCACAGACAGTTTCAAGTGTGACTAAATGGATAGTGGGAGTGTTATGAAAATCCCCTTTTCCAGGAACGGAGAGGACTGAGCTGAGCTGCACACGGACCCGCAGGAGCAGGAAAGTGGGCAGGTGTCCGCCCAGTGGTCACCCTCGGTAACACAGGCCCTCTCCCGGCCTCAGCAAAGATCTCTGGGGAAGCTCAGGGATCCTGACGTCACTGAGTAACGAACAGGGCTGGGGCACTCCTGCTGTTATTGAGACAGCGATAGTTAAAGTGAAAAAGAGATGGCCAAGTTGAAAAGAAAACACAGACCATCAAAGGGAAATCCTTTGTTCCTTTGTGTTACATGCTCTTTATATAATTTTGTGGTTGCCTTTGAAATGACTAAGGCCAGACTGAAGGGCCTTCTGCTCAGTGCGTCCCACGAGTAATCGCCCTGTGACGTGTGGTGATCGGCTTACAAGTGAGCCAGCCGACAGGAGCGGGCGCCTCAAGCCCAGGTCCTGGGGTCCAGGGCCTCTCCGCCCTCACACCCTCTGCCTCCAGGCATAGCTGGCCGTCCCGCCAAGGTCTCAGATTTGAAATGACTAAGGCCAGACTGAAGGGCCTTCTGCTCAGTGCGTCCCACGAGTAATCGCCCTGTGACGTGTGGTGATCGGCTTACAAGTGAGCCAGCCGACAGGAGCGGGCGCCTCAAGCCCAGGTCCTGGGGTCCAGGGCCTCTCCGCCCTCACACCCTCTGCCTCCAGGCATAGCTGGCCGTCCCGCCAAGGTCTCAGGGCTCCTGAGGGGCTGCGTGGTGGGAGCCTGGCTGGGCCAGGGCTTCCTGGAGTATCAGGCGGCTCCTCTGTGCCAGCCCGTCTTACACGTGTTTCACGGGAAACTGTTGGCCCCTCTCCCAAGCAAAGGAAGCTGAGGCAGAAAGGTGAGAGAGCCGGGCCTGAGCACACGCAGGGCCCTGACCACGTCCAGCTCTGGCGTTTGGTGCTTTAAAGCCGCGATTCCCAGCCTTTTTGGCACCAGGGGCTGGTTTTGTGGAAGACAACTTTTCCATGGATGGGGGTAGGGGCTTAGGGGGCTGGTTTCAGGGTGATTCTCATAAGGAGCTCACAGCCTGGACCCCTTGCATGCACAGTCCACATAGGGTCTGTGCACCTATGAATATCTAATGCCACCAGCGGCCTGACAGGAGGCGGGACTCAGGTGGTAATGCAAGCGATGGAGAGTGGCTATAAATACAGACGAAGCTTGTTCATGTAGCCACCGCTCATTTCCTGCTGTGGGATCCAGCTCCTAACAGGCAGGACAGGTGTTGGTCGATGTGGCCTGGGGGTTGGGGACCATTGCTTTAAGAGATAAAGCAAGTTGAATTTATCTGTTTTGCTTAATGTGACTGCAAACCGAGAAGCAGGCTGGGGGCTCCTGTCCTCTCGGGGCAGGAGGACAGACACTACTGAGGAAAGGAGCAAAGGACACAGAGAGGGGAGGAGCAAGAGTGAAGCCACAGGAGAGGAGGCTCCGGGAGCTGGAGGAGGAATGTCCATCTCGGCCTAGAAAGCAACCAAGAGCAGCTGCCGGACGGATTTTGCTTAATGTGACTGCAAACCGAGAAGCAGGCTGGGGGCTCCTGTCCTCTCGGGGCAGGAGGACAGACACTACTGAGGAAAGGAGCAAAGGACACAGAGAGGGGAGGAGCAAGAGTGAAGCCACAGGAGAGGAGGCTCCGGGAGCTGGAGGAGGAATGTCCATCTCGGCCTAGAAAGCAACCAAGAGCAGCTGCCAGACGGTGGGGGGAGGGGGGCGGTTAGAAGGCCCTGCTGGAGCTGGAGTGACTTTGCAGATCACCTGCTGTTCTGATTCTTCAACTTTTGTCCCTGATGCTCATTAGCTAGTAAATTATACAAAATACTGTTGGGATAAATTTCCAAGCCAGTCATCTATTGTTTCACAAAGATGAGACTGAGGCATACACTGAGCAAAGTCTACAAAGAAACAGATCAAAGTTAAGCAACTGAACGCGGTCAACAGTTAGGGACCAGTTGCGGGTAAGCTGATATTCAAAAGCGGTGGTCATTCCACAACAGCTACTTAATGAAGTCATGTGATGTGCACAGAAACTAGCCTTAACAACAGTTACATTTTAGCGAGCCTTCACTCGTCTCGAAATTAAAAAAGATGTGTGTGTCTCCTTCAGACAACAGCACAAGACTCCTCCTTTGCATGGCCACAGCATGAAATGGGGAGTCATCAAAGCTAAATTATATTTGGAGTTTCTTGAGAAAAACATCTGAAAAATTGCCAGGAATTGGGCAGGTTATTACCTGGTTATTCCCAGGAATGGCATCAGGTTAAACGGCCTGATGCAGCCGTCAGCACGGTGTGGCTAACGAGCTGGACTGGCTACTCTGGGCACGTGTGGGGCATGTGTGTGTGTGTGCTGCGTGTGCATGTGTGCACACATTTAACACCCATGGGAACTCCAGTGGGAGATCACTGTGACAAGGACGCTCATCCTCAGAGAACCCCGTCTTTTGTCCAGGATAATATGCATTCCTAAATTGCAGGAATGAGATTCAAACCCAGGTCAGAAGGAGATCAAATCCTGTGTTAAGACCCTAAACCAAGAGCTGAGCCTGTGGCGTCTCCTCCACTGTTTCCCAGTAATCTGAGAGCCCGTGACCCGAGGACAGAGAGCTTTAACGAGGCCAGCGGACAGGGGCTGCTGCAGGGGACCTCTGTGTGTATTTATTAATTACATGTATTTAAATGCATGTGCACAAACACCCTTAACTGTGATTGATTTATTGCTTCATTATCAGGTATGTAATAGATTTAGGTTATATGTTTTCATCATAATTTCATAAAGTTTATTTTATATTGTTTTTATGGTTAGGAATGAAAATGTCACACTAGCCTTTAAAAGTGCTTTGAACTGAACTGAACTGAAAGTCTCTCAGTCGTGTCCAACTCTTTGTGGTCTCATGTGGTATACAGTCTATGGAATTCTCCAGGCCAGAATACTGGAGTGGGTAGCCTTTCCCTTCTCCAGGGGATCTTCCCAACCCAGGGATCGAACCCGGGTCCCCCGCATTGCGGGCAGATTCTTTACCAGCTGAGCCTCAAGGGGAGCCCTGAAGTGCTTTGGGCAACAACAAAGACAGTTACTTCTGTAACCAGCTCAGGTTCTCAAGGTGCTCAGGGCGGGAAGGCCCGGGGGCTTCCAGGTGCTCACGGCACACTGGCTCCCCCACGGCACACTGGCTCCCCCACGGCAGGCGGCCTGATCTGGAGCCAGAAGCTAAAGAGCCCAATCTTTAGCAGAAAACCTCCTTCAAAAGCATTTGAAGGTTTGGTGCATTTTGAATTTCAGATGCTTCTCAAAACTAAGTGGTTGAAAACTAAATCTGTTTTCCCGTGATAAGATTCAACTGGTGATTGGTAAATAGCATTCCCAGGACTGAATCCCTGGCACATCAAACGTGGTGTTTGTCTCATTATCTAGAATGCCTTTAAGGAAGTTTAGTATCAGTTCATAAATTTCTTCCTAGTGAAAGACTCGCACACATTCAAAGGCCTTTCACAGTGAAGAGAGAAGCTGTTGGGTGTGATTGAGTTCAGAAGGTACTTGTCACTTCAGCTCAAGTGCCTTCTTAGTAAGTATGGAAAAGTGAAAATCTGGTGGCTTGAAGGAGTTAATCTATAACAGTAATGGAAAAGAAAATTGTAAAGAATTCATATTTTCTGCATGGGGTGAAAAAAACTGACTTTAATTACCAAAGGTGAAGACAGACAAGGACCCCTGCAGGCCCCCAGGGGCCAGTAGGCAGGCCCACCAGTGTTGGGCACCACCTCCAGACCAGGAGGCCGCTGGCTGGGGAGGCTTCGAGGGGACCAACTGCCCAGAGCTCGTCCCTGGAGGATACGCAGAGGCCACGGCGGCAGGAGGGGCAGCTCCTCGGATACGAGGCCTCACGTCCAGCTCCTCAGTGGGGGAGCGACACCTCCTGCTGCCACACTGGTGGGGACCCGCGCCTGCACTGCACTGACCGCCTCCCTGGTGCTGAGATGCCCTGGGCCACGTCAGTGCGAGGCCACGGCACAGGCCCTCAGGAGGGCCTGTTTTGGCCTGGGGTCCCTGCCGATGTGACCAGTCAAGGCGAGATAACCCTGGGCCACGTCGGTGCGAGGCCACGGCACAGGCCTCGGGAGGGCCTGCTGGGGCCTGGGGTCCCTGCCGATGTGACCAGTCAAGGCGAGGTGACCCTGGGCCACGTCGGTGCGAGGCCACGGCACAGGCCCTTGGGAGGGCCTGCTGGGGCCTGGGGTCCCTGCCGATGTGACCAGTCAAGGCGAGGTGACCCTGGGCCACGTCGGTGCGAGGCCACGGCACAGGCCCTCGGGAGGGCCTGCTGGGGCCTGGGGTCCCTGCCGATGTGACCAGTCAAGGCGAGGTGACCCTGGGCCAGCTGGGCCTTATCCAGCAGGATCGTGTCCTTGTTCATGAGGAGACTGAGCCCAGACATGTGCCCAGAGATGCCATGGCCTGGTACCGCTTCAGGCTGGGGAGCGTGAAGCCTCACCTCGCAGAGCTGGGGGGCCTGTTCATTGATGTTTTTAAATGTGAAAGAAAGAAAATAAAAAGTGAAGTCACTCAGTCGTGTCTGACTCTTTGCTACCTCGTGGACTGTAGCCTACCAGGCTCCTGTGTCCATGGGTTTCTCCAGGCAAGAGTACTGGAGTGGGTTGCCATTTCCTCCTCCAGGAGATCTTCCCAACCCAGGGACTGAACCCGGGTCTCCCACATTGTAGGCAGACGCTTTACTGTCTGAGCCACCAGGGATTTCTTTACAACGTGAGTCAGTTATAACTAAAACTGGCAAAAACACAGGCACCCATGCATGCATTTCTGTAGGCTGTGTAACCGTAGTAGAAATGCGCAGTTTTGTGATGTGCGTACACCCAGATTCTAAGGTAAATGCAGTTTCCCACAATGGGCACACCAGTTGACCCCAGCCAGCTCGAGGAGTGCAGCTGCTTAGGCGGCAGCGCTCACGGAATCGGTGACGCCGAGACTTAGCATTTCGCGTGCACGGTGCTGGTGGCTCTGCTGCTGCGTGATTGTGGTGGGAGCCCAGTGCGTGAGACCCACCCTTGTACAGATTTCTGCTGTGCAGCGGGTCTCCTCAGCTCACCTGCAGCCCTGGTATTTAACCCTTGACCTTCCCTCTCTGCCCGCCGAGCCCTAGTCCCGGGCCGCCAGCACCCGTTCTCGGCTCCTGACGCCTCTAAGCGTCTCCTCGCGCGAGTGGACTCCTGCTCTGATGCTCGCTCCCCTAACCCAGCGGCTCCGGTTCGCCCAGGCTGTCCCAGCAGCAGCAGTGCCTTCCTCCAGGCCGAGTCACAGTCCCCTGTGTGTGCACATTGCGTGCTCCGGGCTCATTCAGCCACGGATGAGCGTTCACAGTGGGGCCGTATCTCAGCTGCTGCGAGTAATGCTGCAGGGAACGAGGCAGGGGGTTCGGGCGTCTCTTCAAGACCTCGGCTCTGACTCTTCCTGATGCCTGTCCCCACGTGGGATGGTGGCTCACGCGGTGGCTGTGTTCTGATTCCTTGAAGAACCGCCATGCTGTTTCCCACTGTGGGGTTCGTACCCCTGCTGAGCGCACAGTTTGCTCTTCCCCACTCCCCACATTCCTGCTCGCACTTAGCTTTGTTTTTTAGGATAGCCATCCTAGTAGGCACGCGGTGGTGTCCCACTGTGACTTTGATTTGCATTTCCCTGGTGCTTAATGATGTTAAGCAATTCAGATGCCAGAGCCCCTGGAGCCTACCTTTTCACCCTCTGATGGTGCCAGAAAATGGTAAGAAAAAGAATCCATAGAAATGGTAAATTTTTATGACAGATTTCCAAGAGAAAAATGGGACTTATGTTAGAAGACTGGGCCTGACAAGAGGGAAGATCTGACAAAATTCTAAACTAAGCTTCCTTTTATGCCTAAGTGAATGTAAAGTAGATACATAAACCTCAGTTCACGTATACTACTCAGTGAAAAGAAAGTATGTCAATGAAATAGGTGTTACTGTTGCAGAAATAATTTGATTCCCATTACAAATTAAGATATAACAGACTAGAGAGGGAAAAGAAGCTTGGTTCCTCCCTTAAAATAAACAGAGAGGTTGTGGAGAATGCGGCTCCTGTGACACAGAAGGAGAAGGTCACTGCACTCTGGCAGGAAAGGAAGATGTGATTTAATGTCATTGCTGCAGGTAAAGCTTCCATAAAACAGTTTAATGCATCAACTTTTATAAACACGTTCTGTGGCTGTGTGCAGGAGATAGTATCAGGATGGGCTGGACTCAAAGCGATGAGATTGAGCTCAGTGTAAAGTTATAGACAATACAGAAAATAAAAGTATGTTCTCATAAGTCACATGGGACAGAGCAATTTTAAAAATCAAAAGAAAGACAAACTCTTAACCTTCTCAGGTCTGAGCTGCTCAGTTTCAGACTCTCTTGGAAAAAGTGAATATTAACACTCATTTATGTTCAACGTTTTGTAAATAAAATATCACATGATAAAAAAGTAAAAACACTCTCTGCATCAGCCACTGGAAAACAGTAGATGATTAACAAAAGGCTGTTTAACAAAAACGCTGCTTAAACTATCGTACACAATTTGGAGCAGATTTACGGGCTGTTACGCTTCACATGAGGGTTTTGCTGTGTTTGTTTTTTGACACTTGTCATTTTGGCAGTCTCCAGGGAGGACAGCGTACCTGCCAGTTCAGAGCCGAGCAGACTGGGAGCAGCATCTTCACGAGCAAAGGAGCGCGGCATTTCCGTTTTAATTCTGTCTTTTTACCAATGAAACATTAATTGGTTTAATTCAAAGACCAATGGGAAGTTTAATTCAAAGACCAAGAAAGTAGCCAGTTCTGTGTCTTGAGGGACAGGGGTTCACCTGTGGGCCCGTGAGGCGGGAGGGTCACACAGAGACAGCTAAAGGGAAGGAAGAGGCCTTTGGGCGCCGCCTGCAGAGTTTCTCTGGAAGGAGGTCAGTGTCTCAACTCACAAGGTGAATTTGCCCGTATCCTTTATTTCCAGACATCTGTTTGCTGACACAGTTGTCTCCTGACAACTGTGGGGTTGAAAACATGCTACTGTTGCTTTCCCTGTGGGAACAGCAAGGAGATTCTGCCTAAATGAGCCCCTGAAGGAGACAGAGAGACAGAGAGAGATGGACACCGACGTGCAAGCACGCGTGTGGTCGGACAGAGGTTTGGAGAATCAAATGCAGTGACTGGTTCTGGGAAGATCCACGTCTATCAGGGAAGGACGGCTGACACGCCAGGTGGTCTCTTCTGCAGAGAAGCCCCAGCATCAGAGGACATGTGACATTAGATAACGCGTTATGAAAATTCTTAAGATATTCCTTAAAATTCTCTGAAATTTAGCAAGTCTAACCATTGTGATAACAAAAATGTCATGCTTCTTGCAATGACAAGATCTTAAAGCAGTAACTGAAGAAAAGTTAAACTGAGCACGCGCGAATGTGGTAATCTGCAAGCCACTAACAGCCCCTGGAAGCTGGGTGTGAGGAGGACGCCCTGAGCAGGGCCTCAGGCTCCTGACCCCTGCTGGCCATCCACCCTCTCCTCCCCTCCCCTGCATGAGCCGAAGCAGGAGGAAAGGGTGACGCAAGACACCCGAAGGGGCCCCGGGCAGACTCAGGGTGAGAGCCCAGGAAGCTGGAGTGCACATCAAACGGGTGACATCAGTGAGCCCAGACTCTGCCGTCTGCCCATTCATGTCTGGTTTTCTTTAATTAATAGCAATCTTTTGATGTTCTGACTACCTGGCCTTTGTGGAAAAACACCTCTATATCTTGGCTCCTCCCACACCTCTAGGGAGCCGTCCCTCAGAGCCCTCTGAGAGGTTGCATTCTGTGCTTAAGTCCTCAGTTTTTTCTGCCAAATAAAACACCATTCTCAGCTTTCCGGCTGCGCGTTATTTTTCAGTTGACACGCACATGCCTTCTCCAGCAGTTCTAGACTCTAGAGAAACTCACCTGTGGCTGCTCTGAAGGCAGCTAGCGCCCTGAGGGGACAGGAGACCGGAGAGCTGACCCGGTCACTTCCTGGGGCAGGTTGTCGGGGAACTGGAGGAGTGAGCAGCAGCTGCTGAAGGCACGAGGCCGGCCCGCCTCAGACACGTCAGTCACGCTGCCGCTGCCTTTCTCGAGCAACGCTGCAGAAGCCAGCATCGGCAGGAAGCCTAGAGCCTGATCTCTATGCCCTAGCCTAAGAAGCCACCATTAGAAAGGAGAAATACTGCCTCTGAAGTGTTTGATTTTTCCAAACCATCTCCCTGTCAGGTCAGGGGAGTAAACACTGAGCGTGAAACGTCCAGCATCAGAGAGAGAGTGGCCACTGCAGGAGGGCAGATTCTTACTCCCAAAGAGCTCCATCTCCTGACAGAGTCCTCACACGGACACATGTGCGGGTGGACAGTCACAGCCTTGCCGGCCCTCACCCCACAGCTCCAGCTCCACTGAGAGAAGAGCCAGGTCTGCCCTCAGACCCGAACATCAGTCATCTCAAGTCAGATCACTGGCCTGCAAAGTTGTTGGAGAAACGAATTCAGGGACCAGGTTTTATTTGGGAAGAGAATCAGGCATTGAATCCACGGCACTACTCTGGGGAGGGTGATTGCAGCCATGAAATTAAAAGACGCTTGCTCCTTGGAAGGAAAGTTATGACCAACCTAGACAGCATATTCAAAAGCAGAGACATTACTTTGTCAACAAAGGTCTGTCTAGTCAAGGCTATGGTTTTTCCAGCAGTCATGTATGGATGTGAGAGTTGGACTATAAAGAAAGCTGAGCGCCGAGGAACTGATGCTTTTGAACTGTGGTGTTGGAGAAGACTCTTGAGTCCCTTGGACTGCAAGGAGATCCAGCCAGTCCATCCTAAAGGAGATCAGTCCTGGGTGTTCATTGGAAGGACTGATGCTGAAGCTGAAACTCCGATACTTTGGCCACCTGATGCGAAGAGCTGACTCATCTGAAAAGACCCTGATGTTGGGAAAGATTGAGGGCAGGAGGAGAAGGGGACAATAGACGAGATGGTTAGATGGCATCACCGACTCAATGGACATGAGTCTGGGTAAATTCCAGGAGTTGGTGATGGACAGGGAGGCCTGGAGTGCTGCGGTTCATGGACAGAGTTGGACACGACTGAGCGACTGAACTGATCTAGGGAAGTGCTTCTCATTAGACCCGGCCCAGGAGGCGGCTGGTGGAGCAGGCATCTGGCAGTCTGTGCCATGGAACCAGCCGAGTCTCACCCACACCCTAATTTTCTCCCGGGGCAGGGTATTTACTTTTCTGAGTCTGTGTTCTCACTGTAAAGTGAGTCCATAAAACGTCCACCCCACCGAGTGGTTGAGGAGCGCTTTATAGGGCAGCACAGGATTTTCTGCTTCCCTTGTGGCTCCGACTGTGGCCTGCAATGCGGGAGAGCGGGGCTCGATCCCTGCGTAGGGAAGGTCCCCTGGAGAAGGGAATGGCTGCCCGGTATTCTCGCCTGGAGAACCCCACGGACAGAGGAGCCTGGCAGGCTGGTCAAAGGGGTGGCAGAGTCAGACACGACTTTCACGCCCCCACCGCTCAGCCCTTCTGTGACGCTGGGCGGAAGCCAGGTAAGAGAAGGACCCGGAGGGAAGTTCATCTGGAGACGATGCGAGCCCCTCTCCCCCGACCTCCGGTCCCCCGGGGTGCGGTCAGCGTCCGCCGCGAGCCGGGCTCGGATCCCCGTCCCGTGTCCTCGAGGGTCCGGGTCGTTCCCGTCTCCCAGAGGCCAGACCACGGCGGAGCGACGCGCAGGCCGGAGCCTGGCCCCGGGGGCTGCGTCGTGGGGAGGCGGGCGGCCCCCAGTCCTTCCCGCAAACCGTCCGCCTGCAGTGCCGGCGCCGCAGGCTCGGCCCCTGGGTCGGGCAAACCCCAGGCGGGG
>SJXO01000423.1:0-18298 GCA_006408615.1 Connochaetes taurinus
CTGACCTCATTCCAAACCAGTGGTCACTACCCTGAAGGTACCTCTAGAATCTTCCATAGGAGCTTTAAAAATGCAAATCAATCTCTTCTCTTCAGGACTCACTTTAGGGTTAGGGTCAGGCTTGGAGTGAAGTCTGGATATCTGCATTGTTTGGAAAAGCTCCTCAGGTGATTCTAAAGTGCAGTCAAGGCTGAGGACCACCTTTCTCAATCAGAGGACTCCAAGGAGTGTGTGCTGGGTTCCAACACAGTAACTGGAGCAGAAGCTGATTAGTTGCATGGTACTGTTCATGGGACAGTCTGTCATGCATCCCATCTAGAATAATAGTTGATTTCTAAGGCCAGAAATGAAATAAAATGGCCATAAAAAGGTAACAATGTAGCTCAAGGCATCGACTAAGAATTTTAGTTTCAGTGGGAGACTGACCTTGGCAATGGCATTGGTACCCACTGTCCTAGCACAGTCATCCATGGGAACTCTCAGGGCAGATATCTTTAATAGTAATGGGCGAACTATTTTGACATCAGCAGAAGACATCCCTGCAGCTAACAGGAGTGGGAGTTAGATAAGCATTGAGGTCACTGCATTTGACATTGCTTTTGTCTGCCAGTGTTATTTTCTTGGGAGGACCTCTCTCCATCTCCTTCCTTTGCAAGCGAAGTTGTCATCACGGTGTCCTATTTGGGTTACTGATGGGCCCATCATGGAATAGCTTTCTCCTGGATTCAGTGATTTGTCCAGAGGCATACACACCTCAGAGAGTACCAATCCCAGTCCTTCCAAAAGATTTTATACCTAGATGCTGCGTGAGATGCCATCATTTAGGTTCTTTCTCTATTAGTTATCAACTGTTGCAAATCATTCCGGAACACAATGCTTAAATAACACTAATTTTTATTCTCTCTCACAGTTTCTGTAGGTCAGGACTTTAGACAGGGCATAATGAATGGGATGGGTTGTCCTTATTCTATGATGTCTGTGTCTTTGGCTGGAAAACTTGAAGGCGAGTTCTTTCTCTATTAGTTATCAACTGTTGCAAATCATTCCAGAACACAATGCTTAAATAACACTAATTTTTATTCTCTCTCACAGTTTCTGTAGGTCAGGACTTTAGACAGGGCATAATGAATGGGATGGATTTTCCTTATTCTATGATGTCTGTGTCTTTGGCTGGAAAACTTGAAGGCGGGAGACCAGAATCATTTGGACTCATCTGTCTATCTGTTTGGTTTCTGATTTGTCAGCTGAGCCCAACAGACCACTATTGTATGCCTCTTGCCTTAGGAGGTGACTGAGCCTCAGATCGAAGTGTAATCACCTTCATGCCACTGGGAAACCAGCCGTCGTGGGGCCAGATTCACCAGACCACTCCTGCAAGTTAACTCTCACAGGCACTCAGGGTCGCTGAACACAAAATAGACTGTGTTTTCTGATCCTGAGAAGGCAGGATGTCATTTAGCCAGCTCAGGAGAAAAAGTTCAGCCCTAAGACAAATGGAAACTAAATTTGTCCACCTTTCATGTAAGTCCCAAGGTTGGGGAAAGATCCGGAGAGGGGAGCTGGTTTAGACATCGAGCAAGTTGTTAATTACCTTGAATGGGTCCCACGTGATGCTTTTAAGCAGGCAGATTTTGCCCAGGGAGGATGGAGTGAGCAGTTTGGTTTGGGCCAGGGACAGGACGTGAGTGAGGTTTTATAGATCCACATCCCCGGCTGTTCTGAGCTCATCCTTGTGCTGATGAGGCCGGTGTGGTCAGTGGGGCAGAGGGTGTGAGCATGATCAGACCCAAACAGTGAGTGCGATTTTGTGTTCCTCCCTCTTTCATCATAACCTAGAAGCGCTGAGATGGGGGGTATAGCAGGGACTGTGATTTCTTCCCCTGGGTAGGTTCTCTCCAGATGCCACTTTTCCAACAATTTGCTAAAGCTAGGTGGTTGTATGATTCATCTGCCAACCTGGGACACACTGGTAGTAATTACACTGAGACAACAGGTACAAATTGAAGACTTTTCTGGGCAAAGAGAGTTGTATAATCATCCTAGGTAACAGAGGCAACATGCTTGTGAAAAGGTGTTAGCAGAAGTGAGATAAAGGTCAGACTGACAGGCATGTAGAGAGGAGAGTCAGAGGCTGGAGGCCCCTTAACTGAGCTGGCTCCTGCCAGGTCCCTGTGGCCTCATGGGGCAATTTGGCCATTTCTCTTCATAAGCAGCATCCTGTCCTCTTCTGGCCGGGGACATGTCTGTGGGATTTAGGGGGAACTGTTTGAAAAGGTATGGTTAGGACACTCACCATGACTTTTTGACTTTTTAACTTTTTAATTGATGTGTAATGCAAATGTAGTAAAGAGAATTTTACATATGTTAACATGTATCTATACTACCAGCCAGATCAAGATTTAGAAGTTTTTTCTGTCTGGAGCGTTTGAAGTCCCTCCATCCTGTTGGGGGCAGGAGTTTATTGTGTTCACTTCAGCCTCCAAATTATGCTACATTAGTTTCCTGTGGCTGCTGTAAAAAGTTACTGCAAACTGAATGGCGTAAAACAACACAGCTTTATTAACTTACAGTTATGGAGGTCAGACATCTGAACTGGGTCTCACAGGGCTGAAGCCAAGGTGCTGGCAGGGCTGTGTTCCTTCTGGAAGCTCTATGAGAGAAACTGCTTTCCTGCCTTTTCCAGATCAGCTGCACGTTCCTTGGCTTGTGCCCCCTTCCCTCTTCAAACCAGCAATGCTCACGTGACTGTTCCTCTTGTAGCATCCTCTGATGCTCGCTTTCCCTCCTTCCTCTTCCACACTTAAAGACCACTGTGATTCCAGTGGGCCCACCCAGGTAATCCAGATTAATCTCCCATCTCAAGGTCAGCTATTGAGCAATCTTAATTCCATCTGCTCCCCTCATAGCTCAGTTGGTAAAGAATTCACCTGCAATGCAGGAGACCCTGGTTCAATTCCTGGGTTGGGAAGAGTCCCCTGGAGAAGGGATAGGCTACCCACTCCCAGTATTCTTGGGCTTCCCTGTGGCTCAGCTGGTAAAAAATCTGCCTGCAATATGGGAGACCTGGGTTCAGTCCCTGGGTTGGGAAGATCCTGGGTTGGGAAGAGTCCCCTGGAGAAGGGAACGGCTACCTACTCCAGTATTCTGGCCTGGAGAGTTCCACAGACTGTATAGTCCACTGGGTTGCAAAGAGTCAGACATGACTGAGCAACTTAAAAAAAAAAAAATCCATTTGCAATCTTAATCCTCTCTTGTCATGAGCATATATTTACAAGTTCTAGGGACTCGAATATGGCCATCTTTGGGAGGGGGAACATTATTCTGGCTACTATAAATACCTACATTACCTATTCATTAATCAGGAGGAAAAACCCACTTCAACCCATCATACTGTTCTCACTGTTAAAGGGTCCAGATTCCTGTAAGGGGGCTTGGGAGGACAGCACTTACATGCACTGACCACCGCATGTGTGTCTGGCACACAGTTTAGTTTTATGATTTCAAGCAGACTATCTGTCTCACTCCTCCCAGAAGTCTGTGCTGGTGGGTAGCTAGGGATGTTTTCAGCTATAAGGAACTTAGAGCCTGACTCGCAGAGGCCCAAGCAAACAGGGAGTTATTTCTTTCATAGAAGTCTGAAGGTAGGCAGCTCCTGAGTTTGGTTTAGCCAAACCAATGTGTCAGGGACAGTATTTCTTCAGCAGTGTCAGGGACAGTATTTCTGAGTTTCTTCAACTTTTAAAAATTACTTGCTGTCTCATGGTCAAAAGAGGGGTGCCCCTTCTCCAGGCATCATATGTCTTTTCAATGTAAGAAGGAGGGAGAGAGAAGGATGTAACCAGCTACAATTCTTTATTTTAGCTAGAAATGTAAAGTATCTCTGACATCTATCTACATATTTTGGTATCTGATCATATGACCACTCCCAGCTATGAGGGAGGCTGGGAAAGTGAATATTTGGTTTTCATCCCTCTTCAGTCAGAGTAAGCTTGGGAGAAAGAAACTGGGCAGCTCAGCAATTGTGTTCACTAAGGTGATATTGTTCCCAATTCCACAGAACTCTTGCCCCGTTGCCTAAGATCTCTAAGGCTGAAAGTAGAGGAGTCAAGACTCAAATTCCTAAGCTCATACATATTTCACCACCTCACACTGCCTGTTGACAACTTTTAAAGAAAAATTAGTGGTTAAAAATGTTCTTTATTGAAGTAAAGTTCCCATAGAGTAAAATGCACAGATCTTAACAGTATAGTTTGATGAGTTCTGACAAATGTGTATAGCCATGCAACCATAACCAAGTTAAGACACAGAACATTCACACCACTCCAGAAAGTTCTGTCAGGATCCTTTCCAGTCAACATCCTCCTTCCCCCACAGAGACAACCACTAGTCTAGCTTATTTCACCATATCTTTGTTTTGCATTTTAAAGGCGTTTCATAGAAATTTCCTCCGGCATGTATGCTTTTGTGTTTGGCTTTTTTCCCTCAGCATAAATAAAAATTTTGAGATTCATCCATGTTTTTCATAGATCAGTAGTTTGTTCCCTTTTATTGCTGAGATGTATTCCATTGAATGGGTGTACCATAATTCGCTTATCCTTTCTTCTGCTGATGGTCATTTGAGTTGTTCCCAGTTTGAGCTGTTATGAAAAATGATGTTTTGAGTGTTTTCATTCAAATCTTTTTGAGGGCATGTGCATTTGCGTCTGTTGGATATAAATCTAGGAGTGGAATTGCTGGGGCATGTATTGCGTGCATATTTACTTAATTAGAAATTGCTTGGCTGCATCTTGTTAATGGCCTTCCTAAAAGAGGGTGAAATGGGGAAGGTAGGGAGAGGGTCCCAGGAGTAGATGAGCTTCAGGGACATCAAGTATGTAAATAGGTCAGGCAACACAGGCACGTGGTACCTGGCAGATTCTGAAAATGCATGGCAAGGCCAGGTGCGGTTGGGGAATGCCTCCTCATCCCTGGTCCCTTTTGCCTTCTGGGAACAGGAATTCACTATTACTGGACATTCTGATTTAATCTACTGCTTCTTGACCTTGGTCACCCTCTGGACTCACCTGGGAGCTTTAAATATACAGATGCCTAGGTCTGACCCCCAGAGATTCTGAATGAAAGGGGTGGAATGTGGCTGAATATCTGGGTTTTTAAAAACTCTTCAGATGAATCTGATGTGCAGCCAGGGGTGAAAACCACTGTTTTAAAGCAAATTTTGTCAAACTTTAACATTAGAATATTAATTCTGGTCCAGGATATCCAGGGTGCGATCTGATAAGGATTTCTGATAAGCTCCCACTTGGTGCCGTTGCTTCTGTTCCATGGGCCTCACTTTGACTAGTATCAGTTCAGTTCAGTCACTCAGTTGTGTCCAACTCTTTGCGACCCCATGAATTGCAGCACGCCAGGCCTCCCTGTCCATCACCAACTCCCAGAGTTCAGCCAGACTTATGTCCATCGAGTCCGTGATGCCATCCAACCATCTCATCCTCTGTTGTCCCCTTCTCCTCCTGCCCCCAATCCCTCCAAGCATGAGTCTTTTCCAATGAGTCAACTCTTTGCATGAGGTGGCCAAAGTACTGGAGTTTCAGCTTTAGCATCATTCCTTCCAAAGAAATCCCAGGGCCGATCTCCTTCAGAATGGACTGGCTGGATCTCCTTGCAGTCCAAGGGACTCTCAAGAGTCTTCTCCAACACCACAGTTCAAAAGCATCAATTCTTTGGCACTCAGCCTTCTTCACAGTCCAACTCTACTATTATCTAAAAGTGTGAGCTGCTCAGTCATGTTTGACTCTTTGTGACCCCAAGGACTGTAGCTGCCAGCCTCCTCTATCCATGGAATTTTCTAGGCAAGAATACTGGAGTGGGTTGCCATTGCCTTCTCCAGGGGATCTTCCTGACCCAGGGACTGAACCCCGGTCTCCTGCATTGCAGACAAGTTCTTTACTGTCTGAGCCACCAGGGAAGCCTAAGAATACTGGAGTGGCTAGCCTATCCCTTCTCCAGGGGATCTTCCGACCCTGGAATCGAACCAGGGTCTCCTGCATTGCAGGCAGATTCTTTACCAGCAGAGCTACCAGGGAAGCCCCTGGTAGCTTCTTTAATATTTTTATATTAATTATTTATTTATATACTAACTAATTAATATATTCTTTAAATAGCAGTATAGATTTTAAAATGGGAAATCTCCTAATTAAAATAGCAAACCTGTAAGCTGGGATCTCCCTATGGGCTGCTGGTTTAATCTTTCTCTGTTTCTTAATACCTCTTTTTTAGGGTCCTGTAGTGACCAGGACACAGGGGTCTTGTGAAGTCTGAGATGAGGTCCCTGACTTGCAGGGGCTCAGAATCGGGTTCATCTGGAGACAGGGGTGGACGGGAAGGTGGGCGGGCTGCCAGTCTGTTTTGGGACATGTAATCTGGTAAATGCCTTGGGAACAGTCTTCCCCACACCACCCCAGGGCAATCTCACCCTTAATTGGCATAACTGGTTTTCCTGCAGATGAGAAGAGGCTAGACGAGGTCCAGACAGCTCCCCGTCACACCCCAGCCTTAGAAGCACGTATTTCTACTCTCCCTTTATCGGATCAAAGTCTTCCATCAAGCTGTCTGGTTCTGTCTTATTCAATTAAATTTTTAAATTCAATTTGACCCATGCATTCATCTTCTTTGAAATCTGAGAGACGACAGCATCCGCTACAAATTGAGAGTAAATGGCTGAATTAGCTTTCAGAGAGGATTCAACAAGACTGCTTCTTCCCAGAGACCAACAAGCTCTTTGGAGGCAGCTGGGGCAGGGAGGAAGGAACTGGGGGAGGGGAGGTCTTAAGCTGGGGATCCTTGGAGAGACAGCTTGTCACACGTCCCCTGGAGCCAGAGTGTCTGGGGTCAAATCCAGCTGGACGATGCCAGGCAAATGCTTGAAATCTCGTGCCTCAGTTTCCCCGTCTGTAAGATGAGAATGACAATAACTGTACCTGCCTCCTGGGACTGATGGATTAAATGCATCCACCCGTGTGAAACACACAGTGGTGCCTGACACAGGGTAAGAGACAGGCAAGGGTTAGGCAGTACTGTCATGATGCAGCAAATCCACACACGGAATGGTGGAACCGCATTACACACCCACTTAATTTAGTGAAATTAAACCGTGCAAACTTGGCCCAGATAGCACCCAGCAAAACAACCCCCAACCAGGTGCTTTTTCGGTGTTTTGCTAAAGGATCAGCATTCTGTTTCAATGCTGGAGGATAAACTGGTTGGGTGAGGTCATACAGTAGTATTTACAACCATGCCTTATGGATGATATAAGGGATTTTCAAGGTGAATTTTGGATTAAATATGAGTTTTGCTTGAATACTGATTTTACCGGTTTTCAACTGAATGTCCTTGTGCTTTTGGACTTTACTATTTGATCCTTGCCCAACCTAATGAGGTAAGCAGGGCGTGTAAACATAATAACTATGACTGAGAGTTTGGGAGTCTAAGTGCCTGCGTTCAAACCCCAACTCTGTTACATAACTTTCTGAGATCCCACAGAGAAATTAACCTCCTTTCATTTCCGTATTTGTAAATGGGAAAGATTATGATAATAGTAATAAAAATAAAATAAATGATAATAACACTCATCTCACAGGGTTGTTTAAGGATTAGATGTATTAATCAAGTACTTAGAATAGTGCTGGCCCACTGTGCTTAATAAATGTTTATTTAAAGTCATAGTGGTAGTAATAAAATTATGACTAGCGCCAAACCTTGTGTGATGCATTTGGTACCTGGTTGTCCATGAGGTCGGAGAAGGCAATGGCACCCCACTCCAGTATTCTCGCCTGGAGAATCCCAGGGACGGGGGAGCCTGGTGGGCTGCAGTCCATGAGGTCGCTAAGAGTTGCACACAACTGAGCGACTTCACTTTGACTTTTCACTTTCATGCATTGGAGAAGGAAATGGCAACCCACTCCAGTATTCTCGCCTGGAGAATCCCAGGGATGGAGGAGCCTGGTGGGCTGCCGTCTATGGGGTCGCACAGAGTCAGACACGACTGAAGCGTCTTAGCAGCAGCAGCAGCAGCGCTTTTGAACTTGGTAGTGAGGCAGTGGTCATGGTCCACAGCCACAGAGCCAGCTCTGCAGCCCATGTGAGCCTTTAGCTTCAGCTGACACCCTCTGAGAATGTATTAATGATATAAGCCTGTTCCTTCTAAGGACATATACCAAAACTTCAGTTTATTTAACACCTTCTATTTACAGGGCTTTGTGCCAGATCTCATTTAATCTTTTCCACTGTACTCTGTGAAGCAGGCATTGTCATTAGTCCCACTTCCATATAGAGGAACTGAAGCACAGAGGCTTGTGTCTTATCCAGTTCTGAAGTCCTGTGTCCATCCTGAGTTTGTTGGCTATAACTACTGAATGAAAGATGACTTTGGCTTCTGGGACTAACATGTAGTCTGTTTCATCCAGCGTGAGACACGGAGGGGAAGAGCTGAGTGGGGATTTGAGGGGAACACACTTAGGAGAGCCCTGGAGAGGCTGGCTGGGGAGGCTGTGGGTTCCATCTCACAGCCCGTAAGTGCTTGTGAGCAACTGTCTGAAGAAACCCGACCAGACTGCACAGCAACAATTTGTGAAGTTCACCCTAAGGTGTCTGATTAAGAGTGAGCCCAGCTTGAGGACATTTGGGGTGTCTCTCATATCCAGAGACATTTGGCTTCTTGGAGGGCTGCGGGGCGGGGTGTGTGTGTGTGTGTGTATGTGCAGAGAAAGATCTTGGATGGTCCCAAAGGAGTTTGCTTATGACCTTGACATGGCAGTCACTTTTGCCTTGGGAAGAGATCATTTGCAAAGCATTCATAGAGCTTATATCTCATTCTGTGTGTGAAGATATGAAAAAGGCAGGACATAAACTAGATTCAAATCTGGCTCAGTAACCTTGAGTGATCTTGAGGTCACTGGTGGTCTTCTTGAAGGGCTGCTTTAGAGCCTGTAGTGGGACTGCAGGGGGCTGAGGAGTGGATGAGAGAAGAGAAAAAGGAAAATGTATAGATTGCAAAGGGGCCAAATACCTTGTGGTTTTAATTTGCCATTCCCTACTCACTGATGAAGTATAGCCTCTTCTTCACGATTGATAAGATATTTGGATATTCCAGACGTTGCAGTTTAAATGTGGGGTGAAGGGAGAGCCTCACCAGGAGCTGACACCTGGGTACAGATATGAAAGACACGAGGGAAAGGGTTCAGAAGGGAGGGTTTGGTCAGGGTCCAGACACACAGAGGCTTTGGTCCTACATGGGAGGAGGAGATGGGCACAAGATGTGCACCAGCTTCTTCAGTGGTTCCAAACAATGGGCCGAGAGGAGCATGCAGATCAGAGAGGTTAAGTGACTTGTGCCTGAGGTCATACAGCTAGCAGAGGACAGCTGGATGTGAACCCAGAGCCATCCCCACGGAGACTCAGCTCTACGCCACGGAGTGTCAGGGAGACCACCAGTCTCCTTCAGAGCAACCCACTTCCGCCAAGTTAGCTCTCACAAATCTACTTCACTCTGAGGTCTGGGGCGCTCTGAGTTCTAAGTAGAGCGACCGTGTGAGCCCAAAGGACTCTTTGTGCCAATAAATTGATTTCTTTATGTCCTCGTGCTGCTGGATTACAAGAAGTGAGCCCAGCCTGCTGCTGCCCCCGGAGTCCCTGGGGAGGTTTTTGGAAGCCCCTGTTTCCATGGCAACTCAGGCTTCCTCTGGAAGTGCCTGGTCCTGCTTGCGCTCCTGTCTGTCTGGACCCAGCTGGCTGTTTGGACCCTGGCCAGCCTTCCTGGCAGGAGTAGTAGACAGAGTGTAGCAGGAGAATTCAGGGGTTCCCTGTGACAAGGCTTCATCCAGTGCTTGCTCACTCCTCTACTTAAAACCTTGCAGTGGCTCCCATCTCTCCCACAAGATTTCTTGGTCCAGCCTCCCTTGGCCTCCTTGGAGTCATCACTTGTCAGTCCAGGCTCTCTCCTGGTCCCAATACTCTAGTCCTACTTCCACCTCAGGGCTTTTGCACTTCCTGTTCTCTCTGCTTAGAAGGCTCTGTGCCCAGATTCTAGCCAGGCTTATACCTTGGACGGCAAAGAGATCAAGCCAGTCAGTCCTGAAGGAAATCAACCCTAAATATTCATTGGAAGGGCTGATGCTAAAGCTGAAGCTCCAATACTTGGACCACCTGATGCAAAGAGCTGACTCATTGGAAAAAACCCTGATGCTGGGAAAGATAGAAGGCAGGAGGAGAAGGAGACGACAGAGGATGAGATGGTTGGATAGAATCATGGACTCAATGGGTATGAGTTTGAGCAAACTCCGGGAGATGGTGAGGCACAGGGAAACCTGGCGTGCTGCAGTCCATGGGGTCGCAAGGAGTCAGACACGACTGAGAGACTGAACAACAAGTGCCATCACCTCCTTCTACTCTTTACTGAAAAGCAGCCTTCTCAGCAAAGACTTGACTGATTATTTAACGTTATATCTCCGTGTTCCCCATTCCTATTCCTGTGTGTGCATGTGTGCGAAGTTGCTTCAGTCATGTCTGATTCCTTGTGACTCCACTGACCATTGCCAACTAGGCTCCTCTGTCCTTGGGATTCTCCAGGCAAGGATACTGGAGTGGGTTGCTGTGCCCTCCCCCGGGGGATCTTCCCAACCCAGGGATTGAACCCGCATCTTAGGTCTCCTGCATTGACAGGTGGGGTTTCTTTTCTTTTCTTTTTTACCACTAGTGCAACCTGGGAAGCCCATTTCTTACTATATTTTCCCCTGTCTATACTATACCTAATACACTAATTTAGTTTAATTTTTTTCTTTCATTGTCTTGCTCTCTGGGCAGTCAGCCTCTGAGAAGTCCCCCAGTGGTCGCCTCCTTCTAGTACTCATGCCCTTGTGTAATCCCCTCCCAGGGAGTAACTTGCTTCTAGCCAATAGATCAGGGCTAGAAGCAAATTACTTTCTTTGCTGACAAAAGTCCTGTAGTCAAAGCAGTAGTCATGTATGGGTATGAGAACTGGATCATAAAGAAGGCTGAGTGCCAAATTGATAGTTTCCAATTATGGTGCTGAAGAAGACTCTTGAGAGCCCCTTAGACAGCAAAGAGGTTAAACCAGTCAAACCTAAAGGAAATCAACTCTGAATATTCATTGTAAGGACTGATGCTGAAGCTAAATCTCCAATATTTTGGTCACCTGATACGAAGAGCCAACTCAGTGGAAAAGACCCTGATGCTAGGAAAGATTAAGGGCAGGAGGAGAACGGGGCAACAGAGGATGAGATGGTTGGATGGTATCACTGACACAGTGGACATGAGTTTGCACAGACTCTGGGAGCTGATGAAGGACAGGGAAGCCTGGCGTGCTCCAGTCCATAGGGTTGCAAAGAGTCAGACATGACTAGTGACTGAACAACAACAAGCCAATAGATCATGACCTCAGATCTAATCACAGAATTAGACTGTGACTTCTATCTTGGTAGCCAACTCTTCCCCTATTGTCTTCTTATCTGGCATGTTTTGATGAAGCCAGAAGCCATATGGAGAGGCCCAGTGGCAAGGAATTGAGAGAGACCTGCAGCCAACACTCCACAAAGAGCTGAGACCCTCAGTCCAACAGCCTTTCATGGAACTGACTTCTGCCAACAACCATGTGGAGTTAGAATCACATCCTTCCCCAGTCAAGTCTTCAGATGAGACCCCAGTCTGGCCAACACCTCAATACAGCTTGTGAGACACCCTGAGCAGAGGAGCTAGCTAAACTATGTCCGGACTCCTTGACCCACAGAAACTGAAACGTGTGATGTTTCAAGCTGCTACATTTTATGGTAATTTGTTACATAGCAACAGATAAGGAATAAACTCCTTTCCTAGGATGTAAGCCCCACATTCTTGTTAAGTTTGCTCATGACCTTAAGTGTCTGAAATCCCATACATGGCACCTACTCCAGTACTCTTGCCTGGAAAATCCCATGGACGGAAGAGCCTGGAAGACTGCAGTCCATGGGGTCGCTGAGGGTTGGACACGACTGAGAGACTTCATTTTGATTTTTCACTTTCATGCACTGGAGAAGGAAATGGCAACCCACTCCAGCATTCTTGCATGGAGAATCCCAGGGACGGGGGAGCCTGGTGGGCTGCCATCTATGGCATTGCACAGAGTCGGACATGACTGAAGTGACTTAGCGGCAGCAGCAGTGTCTTCTGCTTGACCTTGCATGAGAGAACTGCTCCCCTCAATACCAGGCCTGGGTCCCTGCCTGGTTGGCCAGCTGCCCCCACAGTGAGCAAAAAGCCTCTAGACACACGCTGAAAGCACTTGCTGGGACCTTGTTTTCTAGGGACTGTCTGATCCATCTGGAGAGAGACTTCTAATACATTCCTTGTTTAGAACCTTGGAGAGAGCCTAGGGGAGAGGGTCTGGAGGGGACCGAAGAACATGTTACTTCCTTTAAGAAAACAAATTCCAGACCCCCATTTTAGGGAGGGGCTCTGTGGGGGAAGGATCAGGGTGGCTTCTAGAGGCTGTGGCCACGTTGCTGGATTCAAGGGTGACAATGGTCTCCTTTTCTGAAAGCAGTTTTATTGAGGCATCATCTATACACTATATAAAGTTTACCCATTTTAAGTGTACAATTCAATGATTTTTAACAAATGTATAGCATTGACAACCATTATCAGAGTTCAGTTTTAGATCATTTTTACCATCCCCAAAGATCCTTTATGTGCATTTACAGTTAATCTTCATCATCACCTCCAGCCCCAGCCACCACTGGTGTGTATCCATGGTTTTCTGGACATTTCAGATAAATGAAATCACAGTTATGCGGTTTTTTTGTGTTTTTCGCTTAGCATAATATTTTCAGGATTCATCCATGTGGTAGCGTGTTTTGTACCTTTTCATTGTGAGTAGTTTCCCAGTGTGTGTATGTAACTTATCTATTTGTGTCTCTATTCACCACTTGATAGGCACTTACATCACTTCCTCTTCTTGACCATTTATGAATAGCACTGCTGTAATCATTCATGGGAAATCTGTGGGTGTATTTCATTTTTTTTGAGTTTCTACCTTGGAGACCCTATTCCTTATATCCTCAGTAGTGGGGCTGAGACAAGGCTGGACTCTTTAGGAGAGATTTTATGAAAAGCCTCAGGAACCGCCATAAAAGCAGAGAGCCACGGAAGGAACTTGCAAACTGACCTTGGTTTCCTTCACTTTAGAATGATGTTCTCTAACACTTGGCCTGGCATTGCTTCCACTCCCCCAAGGCATCATACTGTAGTGCCGGCAATGGGCTTGGCAGTCGCTCTGTCTGGGATTCAGGCCCACCTGTGTGACCTTGGGCTTTGTGCCCAAGTGACGTAAATGCTGTGCCTCTGCTTCCTCGTCTGTGAAATGAGACACCTGATAGTACTTCCTTCACGGGCTTGGGTAGAATGGATGTGATCATGCACGCACAGGGGGCAGATTTAGCACACACTTACAGGCCTCTCATTTGTGTTTGCTTCATCTTCTGCCCCAAGACATGGACCTGGAGATGGTGGAACTTGGACAATGCCAGCTGGCCCACATTCCCCTGGATGCTGGGTGTGGACCTGAAAGTGTAGAGAAGCAGGAATTCAGATGAGAAATAGGAACCAAAAGGAGGATGGGTGAAGGTCGGGGCAGGAGGCTGGATGGAGCTGGGTCAAAACCCCATTCCACCTCCTCGTTATTCCTGGGATGATGACCCCCCACCCCAAAGGGTTATTGTGAGGACAAAGAGGCACAGAAAGCATCCAGCTCGTCAGATGTGGCCAATGATCTGGGATGAATCCTCTGGGCTTTGGAGTGAAACGGACCTGGGTTTGAATCAAGCTCTGTTATTCCCAAGGATGGGGGAGCCTGGTGGGCTGCCGTCTATGGGGTCACACAGAGTCGGACACAACTGAAGTGGCTTAGCAGCAGCTGTTATTCCCTAGCTGTGTGGCCCTTCTGAAGCCCCTTTTCCTCCCTGCATTTTAGTTTCCCCATCTATAACATGGGGAAAAGAGTATACACTTCACAGTTTTGATGTAATGTGAGATGTTAGTTTGTCCCCAGCTTACTTGGTCAGCTGGTCACTTTGCTGTTTTACAAAATGCAACTTCTTGGCTTTACCTCTGAGTCAATAAAACTGCAATTGGGGTCCAAGAATTGTAATTTCAATAGACAAGTTTGGGAAACACCAAGGTAAGTATGCAAAGTGCTTAGCTTTCTTTGTACTTATGATCATTTTGTTAATTATAGTGCCATGACACATAGCATTATTGTAGTTACTTTTTTTTTTTTTTTGGCTTTGAACAGAACCTGGCTGTGAGGGGTGTCCATGCAGCCTGTAAGGATAATACTCCTCCCCCCATCTGCTCTCCCTCCTCACTCCCTTCCTGTGTCCTTTCCACGGCAGCCAAATGGTGCAGTTTTCCTTGCACACACCATCCATCAGCTCAGGTCAAGCACTGCTGAAAGGTTCACTCTCCAAGCAAAGTGCTTTCTCTGCTAAACTCATTATTTCTTCCAACAGAGCCAGGAAAGGATAGCATCTTTAAAACCTGCTCAGGCCCAGCCAGCAATGTTTCTCAGCACTCTTTGCTTTTGGAGAGCAAAGGCATAATCATTGCCTCCTGGATCAGCCAGATCCAACTGGGGTGCGGGGTGAGAAATAGAAAAGAAACTACTCCAAGTTTTTTAAACTAAGGGAGTTTATATACACAGAATTGTGGTAACACAGGAGAAGGAAAAGCTTTGGAAGCCAAGTGGAGGACTGTGCTGAAACCCAAAGCAGGAAGGCTGGGAGGACAAAGGGAGGGAGTGGAGTTGACAGAGCCCAGGGCTGGGGCTTCTAGAAGAAGCTGGAACTGTGGCACACATGTCTTGTAGGGGCTGAAGCCTTGGAGAAGGCGGAGATGCTGTCTGAGAGGTTGATTGAATCTGGGGACAGGGATAGGGAAATTTTCTGACTTTGCTCTTTCTCCTACCATCAAATGTCCTGCTAATCTGCTGGCTGCTGACTGATTCAGGAGCCTGGGAAACACAGCCTGCAGGGGAGGGGACGGGGGTCTAAGACCAGCCCACTCCTGTTCCCTCAGTTGCCCTAGAGCAAGGGCTGGCACTCTATGGCCCAGGGGCCAAATCCAGCCTGCAGCATGTCTTTGTAAATAAAGTTTTATTGTCACTTAGCCAAGCCTATATGTTTATACACGGTCTTTGACTGCATTTGTGCTACAACAGCAGTGTTGAACAGGGGTAACATATGGTTTGCAAAGCCTAAAATATTTACTATCTGGCCCTTTACAGAAAACATTTGTAGATCTCTACTTTAGGGGAATGTACATCTATGGTAAAAATGCCTCTTCAGGGAGGGCGTATGCTTGGGCCTGGGGGCTTGCAGGGGAAGGCAGAGAGAGGATGAATGTGGGTCCTGGAGAATCTCTCCCTCTGTCACTAGCTTTGGCCACAGAAGCTGTGATTTTATTGGAAGAGGTTTGAGTCTTCCAGCTAGATTGAGAGTTCCATAAGGGTAGGGACTCTGGAACCCCAGGATCCATTAGTACTGGTTGAAATTGGTCAATTCTCAATCCTTGGAAAGCAGCAAAATGTTCCCATCATGCACCATCTGGTAACTGCTTATTTTAACTGCAGGAGGCCCTACTTATCCAAAGATAATTTACACAAGGGTCAGCCTACCTGCTCCAGTATTCTTGGGCTTCCCTGGTGGCTCAGGTGGTAAAGAATCCGTCTGCAATGCGGGAGATTGCAGGGAGACCTGGATTCAATCCCTGGGGTGGAAAGATCCCCTGGAGAAGGGAACAGCTAACCCCTCCAGTATTCTGGCCTGGAGAATTCCATGGACTGTATAGTCCATGGGTTTGCAAGGAGTTGGACACGACTGAGCGACTTTCACTTCACAGCCTGCTGAAAGTCAATCTCCTTTAAAAGGGGACCAAGATTTCATTGTAGACAAAGAGGGAAAAATGAAGGAAAAATATGGAAAGATAGATTTATAACATTGGAGAAATTAAGTTTTTTTATATTGGGTTTGATGTATTTTATATTGGGTTTGATGTATTGATGTATTTAATATAATTTCAATTTTGCTAACAACTCTGCACTAAATCTTAGAATAAACAAAAAATGAATCACCTTTTTTAGCACATATTTTTCAACCAAAATTAAGTGACAGCATGATGTGACATCCTTCTGTTCATATTTGACTGACAACATGATTATGGAGATTATTATTATTTTATTTTGCAAAGTTTGAGAGCTTCACACAGCTTTTCAAGGCCTTCTCAATCCATTGAAATTCAAATCTAAATTTCAGTGCCCTGGAGCATGTCTCAATCACCTCATTCTAGTTATAACTTGGAGTGACACATGCTAGGTACTCTGCCGATATTTCAGAATGGATTCAAATCTGGAGTGAACAGGAGAAGCCATAATTGGCACTAATTGATGATCTGTTGGAAACCAGGAAGCATGAATGCCTTGGTTTGGTTGAAAGTGACAGAAACCCAACTAGAAGTTACCAAGGACAGTAGGGGGTTTTGGCACATGGAATCCAAGCAAGGGTTAAACAACCACAGGAAGGGCTGAGGCAGCTGGGCCTGATGAACTACGGCAAGCAGGACCACTGTTCTGCCGTTTGGTTCCTCTGGAAGTGTTAGCTTCCCTCTCTTGTGATAGATGAGTTTGCTCCATGTGGCTGGAAACATGGCAGTCACAGGTGTTGACTTTTTCAAATCATGGTTGTACCAGCTAGAGAGAGGCCACTCTTGGCTTCTGATTGACCCCTCCTTGGCGCAAGTTCCCATCCCACCAATTGATTGTAGCTTGAGGCCAAAGAACTTGGCAGGTCTTGTGAAAATGTTATGGATAGTGTTGGGAAAGGAACAATGACCAGGAGAGAGAGCTCCGGGGAAGATGAGATAATAGATCCCCTCTACAATGGGCTTATCTGCCATGCTCAATGCTGGTCCTCCTACCCAGGCTTTGCAGCAAAAATAGTTTCTTGGATTGCTGTGAGGCTCAGGCTTCGGCATAGTTGATCCCGACTGTTGTCTGTGCTCTGCCTGGCACTCATTCTCTCATCTTTCAGGCATGTCTCCTCTGTGAAGCTGTCCCAAGCTCTCCACTTGGAAAAGAGTTGTTAGCTTTCTTCTTTGTGTGTTGATGTTTAATTTTACTTATGTGTCTAGACATTTAATGTACTTATGTGCCTATGTAGCTGTGAATCCTATGAATATGTGAGGGTGGAGATTATGAATACCCAGCAATGGGCATGTGCATAGCATTTGGTAAACATTCAGTGCATTTTTGCTGATTGAAGGAGGACTTCCACAGAGTTACCGTCACATGAAGACAGTCCCTGGCATTTCCATTTGTGCAAGTTTTAGAAAAGGAGGCAGCATAACACACGGGTTAAAACCCCAAACTGTGGAATCAGTGTGTGAATTCCAGCTCTGGCCGCAAGAACTTGGGCAGGTTACTTAATTTCTTTGAGCCTTGGAGGTTAAAACAGGGATGATGATGGTAATAACAGTATCTTCAGGCAACACGCAGTAGCACATAGTAAGCACTCAACAAATGGCAGATATTATGATTGCCAGGTAGTTAACCTGGCCTCATTTTTTTCTTTTCTATGAAATAAAGATGCTCCCGAATGGTAAAACTGAGACAATAAACCAAACAAAAGAATTCTTCAGAGGAAACTTTCCCCATAACTTCACAACTCACTTGTTGGGAATCTTGAATTTCTTTGGGGCAACAGTATGTCAGCTAGTGGCTTACTTGGATTTCACATTATCCACGTAAATGATGTTGGTCTACAAAGCAGTGTTTCCAGGGCAGGCTGGATGCATCCAATTAGAGTGAATGAGCAGCACACACTCACTAATCAGGCCCTGTGAACGGCAGACCCCAGTTCACACTTCTAAAGCCAAAGCTTCCCTTGTGAATAATGTATTCCATCTTCCTTACAAGCCCTGTTTGTGATTTCATTACATTTGAGATAGGACTGATGCTTTACATAAAAATATCACATTCATTCTATTAATCAATGATCATGGGAAAAAAAATAACCTTTGTTCCCGTTTGGAAGTGAAGGTAGTCAATGAAGTGAAGGTCCACCTATTGGTGGCGAGTGCCCAGGTTAGATGGTGTTCACACTGCCCGCCATTCTTTCCCACCCAGTAACCTTGACCTTTGTGAGGTGTGTGCACAGGTCAGAGGATGGTTGTTACCTTTCTGGCTTGATGCTTGCCTTCC
>SJXO01000423.1:19286-55720 GCA_006408615.1 Connochaetes taurinus
CATCTCTTTCAGAATTTTCCACAGTTGATTGTGATCCACACAATCAAAGGCTTTGGCATAGTCAATAAAGCAGAAATAGATGTTTTTCTGGAACTCTCTTGCTTTTTCCATGATCCAGCGGATGTTGGCCATTTGATCTCTGGTTCCTCTGCCTCTTCTAAAACCAGCTTGAACATCAGGAAGTTCATTTTCAGAAGGGAAGAGGCCTTCCTATAGATGTGCTGTGCTGTGCTCAGTCATGTCCAACTCCTTGTGACCCTATGTACTATAGTCTGCCGGGCTTCTCTGTCCATATTTTCCTGGCAAGAATACTGGAGTGGGTTGCCATCTCCTCGAAGGGATCTTCCTGACCCAGGGATCGAACCTGCATCTCCTGCATTACACGGGGATTCTTGAACCATTGAGCCATCCAGCTAGAACTCTCTTAAAGCAGCAGTTCCCAACTTGCCTGATTTGAAAATTAGCTGGCTCTTACAAAAATGCAGATTCCTAGGCCCTGCTCCAGATGGCTCTGGTTCAGGAGGTCTGGAGTATGACTGAAAGATGTAAGTTTATTCACCATCACAGATGATTCTGATGATCAGGGGATTTTTGTTTTTGTTCTTTTTTTAAAAAATTAATTTTAATCAGAGGATATTGCTTTACAGTGTCGTATTGGTTTCTGCTATACAACAATGCAAATCAGCCGTAAGTATACATGTGTCCCCTCCCTCTTGAACCTCCCTCTCATCCCCCTACACCATTCCACCCCTCTAGGTTGTCACAGAGTACCAAGTTGAGCTCCCCATGTTGTCCAGCAACTTCCCATTAGCTATCTGTTTTACACATGGTAATGTATAGGTTCCAATGCTACTCTCTTATTGAGAAACAGTGTTTTAGTTCAATGTTTGTAAAGACTCACCTGGGTACCTCTTCATGTGCAGATGCTGACTCTGCAGATCTGGAATGGTGCCTGAGATCATCTGTTTTTTTTTTTTTTTTTAATTTACTTAATTTAATTGGAGTATAATTACTTTACAATATTGTGATGGTTTTTGCCAAACATCAATATGAATTTGCCTTCCTGAACCCCCCTCTCACCTCCCCCCCAGCCTATCCCTCTAGATTGTCACAGAGCACCAGCTTTATTTGTCCTGCTTCATGCAGCAAACGTGCACTGGTTATCTGTTTTACGTATGGCAGTGTATATGTTTCAATGCTATTCTCTCAAATCCTCCCACCCTCTCCTTCTCCCATTGAGTGCAAAACTCTGTTCTTGTCATCTGTGTCTCCTTTGCTGCCTGTATGTAGGATCTCCGTGTCATCTTTCTACATTCCATATATATGCATTAATATACAATATTTGACTTTCTTGCTTAATTCTAATGTGCTCCCAGTTGTTGCCCATGCTGCTGGCTCACAGACAACACTTACGCAGCTGCAGCTGCTAAGCTGTTGGGTCTTTATAATAGTTTGCATAAGAGATTTAAGAAGCTGATGATTTGCATAGATTATTCATTGGGGGTTAGGTAGTTCAGAATCTCTTTAAGTATATTGTTTTACATAGATGACAATGTCATATTCAAATTTTCTTTAAGCTACCTTCATTATTTAGGGCTATGGACTTCTAAATTGACACATCTCTTAGGGTGTAGGGAGAAAAATTAGACTTCTCTTTCTGGTTATTTTTCATCTCATCCTTAACTCCCCCCTTCCACCACAGATATTTTATAATCATCCCACACTTTCATATAATAAGACATGTATAATCTATGTATACGTGTATGTATACTGGGAGCATATGCTCAAAAACATTTTAGGTGTGCAGTAAGAAAGGTAGACTCCTTGGCTTTAGGTTCTTGTAAAGGGAATGAGTTTCAAATGGAGCTGTGGCTTCTAAAATGATGAGGTCTTTCTGTCTGAAAGAAGAGAAGGGATTGAGTAACCAACTCCTTCTACCGGGCTAACAGGTCATAGCAGTAAGGGTCATTCAAAGGGCAGAAGGTCAAATAGTAGTGTGTTCCCTGGACCTTTATTGTAGGGTGGGGGGGGCTCTTTCTTTCCTGTTCCCTCTTGTCTCTCCACTTCAGTCCCTTCCCTGGAAAAAGTTCATGCCCAGGTGGTGCAAAGGCAGAGCTGGGCGGGTTGAGCTGGTAAACATTTCCTGGAGCACAGGAGAAAGAACTCTGGACAGAACCTGTAACTTCATCTCTCCTTGATCTACTGCTGCCCTTCACCCTCATCATCTAATTTCTTGTCTTCTCTCCTTCCTAACTGAGTGGTGCTGAAAGGTTTGACACGCATCAGTGTGATGAATATACTCAGAAGAGTGGAAGTGGTGGATTCGGGCCACTGATTAATGTCTCCTTAAAGCCAAGGGTAGAAGTGCAGTGATTGAAATTGCCTAGTAACTCAAAGAGAAGGCACCAGGGATTCAGCCAGGTGCATGATGATTGCTTTCCAGATCAGTCCCCATTCCCAAGGACACTGTCTTCCAGTGGGTCTTCAAGGGTCCTTGGGGCAAGGTACTAACATTAATACTATGGAGACCATAGGAGATTTTATTAGGCCAACAGTGTGTCTTACAGGAGTCAAGTAATGTCCTGGACCAAGCCTGACTCAAGGTCCAATGGCATGCTCTTTTGCATAATGTGACAGGTTTCCAGTATCTGCTGATTATATGTTCACTAGATAAATAGGAGATGTTGATTCTGCTACTTTCAGATGTTCCTGGTAGCTAAATCACCATCAACGGATCATTTTCAGGACCAAATATTGCTCTAGGGGCTGTATCCAGGGACATGGCATCGAACGAGACAGAAAGAGGACTTCTCCAATGGCTTGCAGGTAAAGAATCTGCCTGCAATGCAAGAGCCACAGGAGACATGGGTTCAATCCCTGGGGGAGGAAATGGCAACCCATTCAATATACTTGCCTGAAAAATCCCAGGGACAGAGGAACCTGGAGGTCTACTGTCCAAAGGTTCATAAAGAGTCAGACATGACTGAGTCACTGAGTGCAAACACACAAGACGAAAAGCAACTTGTCTTCTTGGGTTCGCATTCTTGGAGTCAAGTAATAAATAATCAAGTAAATAAAGGAGATATTTCCTGATACTGGTAAGGATTATAAAGAAACCAAAGCATGATAATGGGACAGAGAGTGACTGAAGAAGTGACTCTAGACAAGAAGGTCAGGTCACATTTGAGTTCAGACTGAATGAAGAGATCTGGACAAGAGCCTTCCAGGCAGAGAGATCTCACTTGGCCTCATCAAAGAATGGAGAGAGGGTCAGAGCGGACACAGAGGTGAAAAGCAGGCCCTAATAATAAAGCATTGACCTTAAGACTGTTCTTCAGAGTTGGAGGTTCTCATGGATTTCCTGACTCTCAAGGACACAAAATGCTTATAGCCTGAGCCATTTAGTGAGACAAGACGGTACACCAGGCGACAGTGGCTGGATGGTTCCTGATGCTGACCCTGATGTCCCCTTGTCTCCTAACAAAACTCTGGACAGCAGCCAGGAGGTGTTAGCCCACAGCAGCTCCTAGCAGCTGCCCTGGGAATGTCTGACTTTTTTGCTTACAAGCTTCTCTTTCCTTCTACAAGGGGATTTTTTTTTTCAATCTTGCCCTCTGCCTTTGAACCACAGATCTCAGTTCTACTTCAGGAATTTCACTGGTGTTCACAACACACAAGTGCCCCTTTAACCATCACTCTGTCTTCCATTCTCCCAACTCTTCTGCTTTAGGAAAATCTCTAAGCTTCAAAGAGTCATAAACAGGCTTGCTAAAATGGTAGACTTTTGGGTGCTATGTCTGTACTAGGGTGAAGGAAGAACTTCAGTTTTTTTTTTTTTTGATTGTGAGAATGCTCAAGATTGGCTCTCTTAGCAAACTTCAGACTTCAAGCACTTGGTATTATTCATGACAGTTACCATGCCTGAGAGTCCCCAGAGCTTATTTGTCATGGCACCGAAGCCTTGCCCCTTAGACCTGCATCTTCCACCTCTCCCACACTCTGTTTCTCTGAGTTTGGAGAAAAGCTCCAGTGTTTCACTGACAGTAGCAGCATCATGGAGAACCACCTTGTCAACCTCAAAAGCCATTGAAAGGCCCAAGGTTGAGTCAAGATCTACATGAATGCCTCCCTTGATTTCTCTGTCATCTTGTTAATTAAACCTGTTTTTCGTCCTCCTCACTGATGTACATTCTACTGTTGTCACCCAGAACAGTGACCCCACAGTTCTTGTCCAAGAGAAGAGAATTCAGTTGAGAGATATACACTGTTTTAAGTAGCAAGAGTTTTATTAAGCAGAGAGAAAGTGCACTTCTGAGAAAGGATGAGAGCAGGCTGTCTGGAAACCAGAAGCAGCCCTGCAATGGGGGTAGGGTTGGGTTTTTAGAGTGGTGGTCCCTGCCTATGTCCTGTGTTATTTGACTGACAAGTTGATTGACAGCTTTAGGTTATATATACTTTTCTCCTAGTGCACAGACACTTAGCCATAAGCACCCAAGTGAAACCCACAGATGTGGGGCAAAAACTGCAGTATTAATTTATTAAATTAAATATGGCATAATAAACCCCAGGTTACCTTGAGTCACCTTTTAGGTCTTGGCATGTCTGCATCTACCTGTGCTGTCAAAGTTATCTTGCTTGGTCCTGATATGGTGAGACCTAGAAGAGGTCCTTGACCACAGGAAGGAGGGTCTCTGGGAATGTTCTGATGACCAATGTGCAGGTGGGGGAGGGAAGAGTGACCCCATCCAGTACTAGGGGGGCCTGCTCATGTCTGACTAACTACTTAACACTATGTACAGGGCATCTGCCTCTAACTTGACACTTTCTTATTTAATATTTTAATTATCAGCACTCACCAGAACTGCTTTATACCATTTTAGAGATTGCAAACACAGAGGACTTCAGCTACTTCACTGTTAAATAAGCTATTGAGAGGGTCTCTGGGAACTCAACCACCACATATTTCTGCAGAATGTGCTTTATTTAATTCTAAAAATATTTATGGAGCACTTAGGATGTGCTGGGGTTGAGCTGAACGACAGCATTGAGTGAGATTTGGTCCCTGCCCTCTAGAATCTCATAGCATGTGTGAGAGAAAGTCAAGGAAACAGATAAGTATGATACAATATTTGGCAGGATAATATGTGGTATGTTAATTTGTGTTCATTGTACCTTTATGTTTTTCTCTTTTGATGTTTCAAGTGAATTGCTAGGCATGCATTTCTAACCCGGGGGAGTGTTTACAGGATTAAAAGAAGAATCTACTCAAAGTCAGTGGTTCTTTGTAAACTGCCTAAACTCACTGAAGAGATGAAGGAAGAAGAGGGGAAGGGAGGGCAAGGTCATAGAAAGGACATGATCCTGGTGTCTGGGAAGGCTGAAGGTTGGCAGGTCACTTGATGAGTTGATGTGATGGTTGTGTGTTGGCTTGACTGGATTAGGAGGCCCAGTGTGTATGCTAAGTCGCCTCGGTCATGTCTGACTCTGCAACACCATAGACTGTAGCCCGTCAGGCTCCCCTGTCTGTGGGATTTCCCAGCCGAGAATACTGGAGTGGGTTGCCATGCCCTTCTCCAGGGGAGATCTTTCCGACCAAGGGATAGATCCCCATTCCCTTATGTCTCTTGCATTGGCGGGCAGGTTCTTTACTACTAGCACCACCTGTGAAGAAGGCCCAGAGAGCTGGTCAAACATTACTTCTGAGTGTGTCTGTGAGGGTGTTTCTGGGAAGAGATTAGCCTTTGACTCTGTGGCTTGAGTTTAGAAGGTGGCCTTCACCTCTGTGTGTGTGCATTATCTAGTCTACTGAGGGCCTGTGTGGGATGAAAAGGCAGAGGAAGGGTGAATTTCCTCTCTGCTTGGGCTGGTACACCCATTTCCCTTGTCTTTGGACTTCAGCAGTCTTGGGTTTCAGGCCTTTTGGTTCTGGGCTGGAACTACATACATCACCACCGGCTTTCCTGGGCTGCCAGCTTTTAGATAGCAAATCATGGGCCTTCTCAGCCTCCCATAATTATGCAAGCCGATTTCACATAATAAATCTCTTTCTATATATCTCTACATGTCCTAATGGTTCTATATTTCTGGAGAAACCCATACAGTTGGTACTCCCAGCTCACTCAGGAAGCAACGTCTCATGGATATACAATTCACTTGGGATTCTGAACCCTAAGGATATGGGATTCCAGCTTTGGTAAAGATTTCCATGCCCCTCTCTTGGGCAGAATCAGAGAAACCCAGGAATTCAAAGGCCTTGTGTTGGTTTAAACCCAGAGTCAGCAAACTCTGGCTTGCTACCTGTTATGTAAATAAAATTTAACTGAAGCACAGCCATGACCATACAGTTGTACAGCCTATGGCTGCTTTTGTAACAGCAGCAGAGCTGAGTAGTTGCAACAGAGGCTGTATGGCCTGAAAGGGCAAAGTATTTATTATCCAGCCCTTTACAAAAGTCGTTGCTGACTGGCTTGAACAATGTACATGTCAGCAGTGATAGCATGGGCCAAAAATCTCACACATACTATCTGAAGAATTTGGGCTCAGGCTTTGGGATTTTTGTATGACCGTCAGGGATGGTGGACTGTGATGCTCAGGAAAGGTGTTCTGATAATGACTGAGGTCAACTTTCCTACCAGTACTATAGGATGGGGACCCAGAGGTGGGTTTAAGTTGATTTAAGGAAAACAGAGGAATGGGATGATCTGGCATGCTGAAGATTTGCCTCTGCTTTGGTTAAAATGGTACAATAATATTATAAACCACTTTTCAGTACTTTCCACCACTTCTGAAAATTCCTTGTATCACTGTCTTCCTCATCTCGTTCCATTCTCTTTCCATGTTTATCACCCTCAGAGAATGGGCATAAATGCATGGGGAAAGAAGAAAAAAGACAGTGCTTAGCTTCTGAGTTTCCAAACAGGCTTTTGAAACTCCCGGCACTTGACAGTAATTTTGAAAGCAAAGGCTTGGTTTAGAAGAGCCAGGGTTTTTTTTTTACAGTTTCAAAAGCCTGAGTCCTGAAGAACTTGAGGTGTAAGTTTTATGCTATAATAAAACAATTGGAAAGCATAGATGAAGAGTCAATTTTATCACTATAGAAATGATAAAAAATCTCCTTGGGAAGAGAGAGAAACAAAGAAAAATAAGAGAAATAGGTGCTAAGTATTGAACCAGTTATTTATTGCTGCATAGCAAATCATCCCCAAACTTAGTGGTTTAAAGCAATTGTAGTCATCTGTTTTGGCCAGTATTCTGCCATTTGGGCTGAGTGTGATGTAGAAAGCGCCTCAGCTGAAATGGCATGGGTGGATGGGGAGTGGAGCGGTGAGGAGGATCCGTTTTCAAGATGGTTTATTCATTTGGGTGGCAGGTTGGTGCTGGTTGTTGGTGGGGAGCTCAGCTGGGGCAGTGGCCATGGATCTGGTTCCTCTCCAAGAGGCCCTTCTTGGGCGGTTTAAATTTTTCATAGAATGGGGTTTGGGTTCCAAGAGCCAAGTGGAACCCAAGTGGTACCAAGTGAAGAAGGTGGAAATGCATAGCATTGAGGTGATCTGATCTTGGGTGTCACATAAGGTCTTGTCTGCTGCTGCTGCTAAGTCACTTCAGTCGTGTCTGACTCTGTGTGACCCCATAGACGGCAGCCCACCAGGCTCCCCCATCCCTGGGATTCTCCAGGCAAGAACACTGGAGTGGTTGCCATTTCCTTCTCCAATGCATGAAAGTGAAAAGTGAAAGTGAAGTCGCTCAGTCGTGTCCGACTCTTAGCGACCCCATGGACTGCAGCCCACCAGGCTCCTCTGTCCATGGGATTTTCCAGGCAAGAGTACTGGAGTGGGGTGCCATTGCCTTCTCCGAAGGTCTTGTCTACCCTTACTCTGTTGGCTGAGGCAGTCATAGATTTCTGCTCAGGTTCAAGGGAAGGGAATGCAGATCTACTGCTCAGTAGATGGATGGTCAAGATCACACTGTAAGCAGAGATATGGGATGAGAGACGTTGTTGCCTCCCTTTTGGAAAGTCAAACTGTCACAAGTGTTTTAGAGAAGGGGCCTTGTCTCCTGCCTCCTCCACACTGAGCCTCAAGGGGGAGAATGTTGAACAAATTCTAGGTAGGTTTAGTGGACCTGAACCTCATCTGTTCAGCCTCATAGAAGCTCCCATGCAGCCCAGCTTGGAATGGTGGATAAAGGGTGGCTGAGGGTGTTGTCTGAGCGGACTGGTTAGTGGCAGGCTCATTGAGTCCTCAACATCTGCAGCCTCTCCCAGGAGCATAGAATACACTTTCTGTACCCAAGGTCATCCAAGGTCAGCATGGTTAAGACACTGAGAGCCTTGCGGTGGGAGTGAGGGGAAATGATCATCAGTGACTGATACCAGACAACATTAAGCCCCAGTGGATGTCAACAAGGAGTAACAATGCTGATTAAACATCAGACAAGACAAGGTGCTCCTTTGTGGATACCAAAGGGATAACCAAGGGTCAGATAACCAATAAGCCCTCCAGAAATTAAATGTAACTGGAAGGAGAAGGTAGAAGGGAATAGATCATGAAATAACCAATGAAACCTTGAGTTTGCTGAGTTCTTCCTGAATTGTCCAAGTTTATCCTCAGTTGAACAGGATAAGGTTTACTGCAGCCAGATAGAGTGGGGACACAGGGAAACAATAAAATCCAGTTAGAAGGAAGTAAGAAAGATTATATTTTTGCTCACTGGGGCTTGTCACTTTTAAATGTTATACCAGCTATCAGGAGATATACATTGGCTACAAAAGGCAGTCCAGATCCACACAATTTGAAAGTAGCGATGGGTCAGGGCTTGATGGTGAGTGAGTCAGTTGGGGGTCCTGACAAGTGACTCCAGGAGCACCCAGCATGGTAAAGTGGCCGTCTTTTCCTGAATCTTTGTAGAATGGAGGGGTTGTCTGCAACAGATACAGTTTTAATACTCCTCCTTTTGAAATGTAAGACAGAGTTGCAAAATTGAACAAAAAAAATGATGGACACTTCTGCATCGCTGTCCAATTTGGCCAAGCCTGTATCGGCTCCCAAGCAAACAAGTACTTGGCATCCCTTGGCAGGTTTTTCCTCGAGTCTCATTAGTTCCCCAAATGGAACAGCTGCTGCCAAAGCAGTTGCTCCCCCAGCCCTGTGAGCACTGCCTGCCTGCTCAGCTCCCTCAGCTCTGGAGGAATTAATTTCATCTGTAGCAGAGCTCAGGCACCACGGTGATTTCTACTGGCGGCCAAGGGGCTCAAAACAGCCAAGCTAAACATGGTGGGGAGGTGAGCTCTATTGTCCCTCCTGATGGCCAGCATGCCAGGACCCCATTAGTCACAAGCACCTTCCCTGGTGCTGGGCAAGACTGGGAGGCTGCTGAACAGATATTGCATTCTGAGGGTGGGAGGGGGCCTATGGAGCAGGAAGCAGTGATCAGAGCTCCTCCCACTTATTTTTTGCTTTTAGGCCGATGTCATACTTTGCCCTGTTCTCAGCCATCCCTGCAAGTGCTTCTTTGTATCTGGTGGCTGTGCATTCTGCTGGCTGGGCTTCTCCAATTTTAATATGCAGGCAGATACCTGGGGAACTTGTTAAAAAGGCAGGGCCTGGGCTAGTCTTGAATGTGGCCACAAACTGCATTTTGCAGGGGGGATAATTAAGTATTAATTTTTTATTGTGGTAAAATATATATAACATAAAATTTACCATTTTAAAGTGTACAGTTCAGTGGCATTAAGTATCTTGATATTGTTATGCAACCATTACCACCAGTCATCTCCAGAACTTTTTCCTCTTCCCTAGTTGAAACTCTGTACTCATACTGGTGTGGGTAGCCATTCCCTTCTCCAGGGGATCTTCCCAACCCAGGGATTGAACCCAGGTCTCCCACATTGCAAGCAGATTCTTTACCATCTGAGCCACCAGGAATGCCCAAGACTCATCAGACAACAACTCTCCCCTTCCCCAACCCCCAGCTTTTGGAAACCACCACTCCACTTCCCGTCTCTGTGAACTAACTACTCTAGGAACCTCATATAAATGGAATCACCCAGTATTTGTACTTTTATGTCCAACTGACATTTCACTTGGCATAATATTTTAAAGGTTCATTGAGATGGTAGCATGTGTCAAAATTTCCTTTCTATTTGGAGAAGGCTATGGCATCCCACTCCAGTACTCTTGCCTGGAGAATCCCATGGACGGAAAAGCCTGGTAGGCTACAGCCCATGGGGTCTCGAAGAGTCGGACACGACTGAGCAACCTCACTTTCACTTTCATGCATTGGAGAAAGAAATGGCAACCCACTCCAGTGTTCTTTTTGCCTGGAAAATCCCAAGGATGGCAGAGCCTGGTGGGCTGCCGTCTATGGGGTTGCACAGAGTCGGACACGACTGAAGTGACTTAGCAGCAGCAGCAGCAAAGGCCAAATAATATTCCCTTGTCTACCACATTTGTTTGTCCATTTATCTGTGGATGGACTTTTAGGTTCTTCTCATCTTTCTTGGCTCTTATAGATAATGTAGTTATGAACACGGGTAGGCAAACGAGACTGCATTTTAAACCAATCCCTAGGAGGTGCTGTTGCTGCTGGTTCTTGAACCTCACTTTGAGTAGCCACTGGCTAAGGGCCTAGTTCTTGGGTTAAGACCCCCAGGATGAATTGAGAGAGTAGCATTGAAACATATACATTACCATATATAAAATTAGATAGCCAGTGGAAATTTATTGTATGACCCAGGGAGCTCAAATCTGATGCTCTATGATAACCTAGAGGGGTGGGGTGGGGCGGGAGGCAGGAGGGAGGTTCAAGCATGAGGGGAGATGCATACACATATGGTTGATTCATGTTGATATATGGCAGAAACCAACACAATATTATAAAGAAATTATTCTTCAATTAAAAATAAATACATTTTCAAAAAGGATATCAACCCTAAAACAAAACAAAAAAACCCTGGATTTATGTCTTAGGTTGCACCTTGGGCAAATAATTTAACTTCACTTGTCTTAGTTTCCTCCTTTGTAAAATGGAGATAATAATCGACCCTCTTAGAAAGTTGGAATGAGTATTAAATGAGATGATACATGTTAATTTTTAGTATGATGTCTGGCATAAATTAGGTTGAACCATAAGAGACTGCCATTCTGACAGGTTAGAACTGGTTAGATATCACATATTTCATATGGTTCAACCTAAAAGCAAGCTTTTAGTATGGTTTTAATAACTGTTATTGAATAATATTTATGTGAACTCTCATCTCCAATCTATAGGACTCATCTCCTTACTCGTGAAGGCATGAGTGTCTTCAGAGGGCTCCTGTGCGTAAAAGTCATCATCCCCTGATTTCTCTCCCCACCTCATCTGACCCCAGCCAGCAGCTGCAGCTGCCACCTTGGCCTTCCTTTTGCAGCGTGCCCTCTTCCTCAAGCCTGCCAAGGAGAGGAAAAGCCTGTGAGTGTCAAGTGCTGATTTCTGCATTTTTCTGTGTAGAGACTTTTTTCATTTGTGTTTATCTGTCCTTACCTATGTATAGTTTTCCTGTGGAGTGAAGTGAAAGTCTCTCAGTCATGTCTGAGTGACTATGCAACCCCATGGACTGTAGCCTGCCAGTCTCCTCTGTCCATGGAATTTTCCAGGCCAGAATACTGGAGTGGGTGGCTGTTCCCTTCTGCAGGGGATTTTCCCACCCAGGGATCGAACCCAGGCCCCCCACATTGCTGGCAGATTCTTTACCATCTGAGCCACCAGGGAAGCCCAAGAATACTGGAGTGGGTAGTCTATCCCTTCTCCAGGGGATCTTCCTGACCCAGGAATCCAACTGGGTCTCCTGCATTGCAGGCGGAGTCTTTACCCAGTGAGCTACCTGATTTTACAGGGCTCAGCAGACTTTTGGGGTCAATGGGGCCTTATTTTCTGAGACAGTGTTATTTTTGCTGACTCATGGCTTTACCTGCATAGCACAGAATTCCCTGTGTCTTTCCCTGAGTCTCCCAGCATTCCTGCAGTCCCAGGCATCTCACATGTCCCTGACCAGTCCTCTTGGTTGCCTCTCTGTGTCCTCTGGCTTATCTTGGCTGTCTGACAGGGCACAAGAGGAGGGGACATTCACTGTGGCTGCTGAGCTTGTACCTTTAATAATGCCAGCCACCTCCCCTCCCCTGCACCACCCCCCTCCATCATGGAAGTGTTGCCCATCCTCCCCCGAAAGATGAATCCTTGAGATGCTGCAATAGCACAGCATCTGAGTCCATCCTTGCTGAATCCTGGTCACAATGCAGAGAGAGCCTCTTTCTTGGTGCTTGGGAACATATTTAATGTTGTGGACCTAAAACTGTGCTTTGGAGAAGGAAATGGCAACCCACTCCAGTATTCTTGCCTGGAGAATCCCATGGACGGAGAAGCCTAGTAGGTTACAGTCCACGGGGTTGCAAAGAGTCGGACACGACTGAGCGACTTCATCTCACCTCAAAACTGTGCTTGGGTCTCTGTATCTAAGACCCTATTTGAAACCTGCGTCTGTGGCTGCTTCCTCCAGCCCTGACCTCCAAGTGGCCAGGTGGGGACAGACCCCAAACTATCCTCACCATCCTTCCCTGTATCTTTGCCCCTAAGAGCCCAGCATCTCCTTGCTGCCCCCTTCTGCTGTGTCTGAAAATCTGAACGGCTAACTTTTACTGAAGGCTGTATTAGAATTTATACATAATTTTTTTCCGATTATTTGCTTCTCCCACTGGAATGATATTCCTGCCCCACTGATTTTGGGCTTGGCCATGACTTGCTTTGACTAATGGCATGTGAGTGGAGGTGTTGGCCATGACTTGCTTTGACTAATGGCATGTGAGTGGAGGTGGTGCTTTAAAGCTGTTGCCTGTTTCTACCAGCTCTCTTGTTCTTTTCCTTCTGCCCGAGGAATGGCTCACCTCAGGGCTTATCTCTTCCCATCATGACGCTGGGAAGTAAGCTTTTGTGGTGGTAAGCCACTGAAATTTGGGGGTTATTTGCTATCTCACAAAGTTGACTAATACAAAGGCTTACCAAGTTCTAGGTACTGTTCTATGCCACCCGCCCCGTGCCCCCTCCACCCCTCCACCATGCGTGCTCAGTCATATCTGACTCTTTGAGAACCTGTGGACTGTAGCCCACCAGGATCCTCTGTCCACGGGATTTCCCGGGCAAGGATACTGAAGTGAGTTGCCCTTCCCTTCTCCAGGGGATCTTCCTGACCCAGGGTTCAAACCCATGTCTTCCCTATTGGCAGGCGGACTCTTTACCACTGTGCCATCTGGGAAGCCCACTGTTCTACATGTATTTTTTAATTAGTTTAACTCTCACAATGGCTCAGTAACAAACCCCCCCAAATACTCAATGGCTCCCCAAAGAACTTACTATTTTTTTTCCAGTTAAGAAATGATTTTTGACTCATGCCATGAGTCTGCTAATGTTCAGCAGGGGAAACTGTTCCTTATAGTTACTGAGGGTCCTAGAATGACGGAGGTTCCGATTTTGGCATGAAGCCACAGTATAGGAAAGAGCATACAGCAAATGGTGCATTGGCTCTTATAGCTTCTGCCTTGAGGCAATATACGTCACTGTGCTCACGTTTCATTAGGCAAAGCAAGTCACATGTTGGATCTTGCGTTGAACTTAGGTCTGTCTGACTTCACAGCCTGTATTCTTAACTAATAAGCCCACTGCCTTGCAAAATGGCTTGTGGTTCCACCAGACAGATTTTCAGACTCTCAGCTTCTCCTTGCTTAAAAATTGCAAGCTAGTGGCCTAAGAGCTGTATTTGACCTCTAGATGTGACTTGTTTGGCTTTCACGATGTTAAAAACATTCTTAAAGATTAATCGCAGATATTTGAAATTGAGACATTTCATACATGCACACACAGACACACACACAAACCCCTTTTCTGAGTTCCTGGAACACTGAAGATTTGATCACACTGGGGTCCCATTTGCAAATGGCAACAAGAGATGGGGGCTGAGTTGGCCATCCCCTTTGATGGCGCTTCCTTATCCCTTCCTGTTCTCCGCCCACCAGCCCAGTACCCTCATCTGCCACACCTGCAGGTCTTGACAGCCTATGAATTTAGATTCTGCCCTAACTCTCCCATATTCAGACAGTTGCTAATCAGAAAACCCTCCAGTGCTCAACCAACAGAGATAGGTGTTGGTTGGGGTGTGTGTGTGTGTGTGTATGCGTGTGTGTATGTGTGTGATTTCTTATCCAAAGAAATGAGCACATAGACTGCCCATCAATAAAACTCTAACACAATAATCCAGGGTGGTCCCAGCCACCAGGACAAGCAGGTTAGACATGCAGGAGCAGCCTCAGGGACAATCAAATTCAATACATATGAATTTTATATCAGCAATTTTTTGCCACCAGCTTATTAAACTGGAGTAATAAGTATGGGGCTGAGTACCCACTTAACATACTGCAGCCAGAAGGAGGGTTGATGAGGAACCAGGCAAGGGCCTCACTGGGGGAATCGATACAGGCAATGAGAGGACATTCATCACAGCTGTGAGGAGGCCCGAGAGCTCCCCACCCAGCACCGGAGGAGGGGGAGGGGAGGCAGAATACGGAACGCCAAGTGTTCAAGCCGGGCCAATTTACCAGCGGTTCTGGTGAAATTAAGGGGCTCCTAGCCATCACCTTGCTTCCTGTTCCTCCCTATAGGAATGCTTTCTCTCCTTATCCCAGCACAGGTTGCTGCACACAGTTGTGCAGCGGCATAACCATAGTGGGTGCCATTTCCACCATGTCTGTGTGGAAGGTATCCCCAGGACTTGTGTGCCTTGTACAGTCTACACAGATGCCCATGCAGCCTGGTTCTTGCACCACCAAGTCCTACTCATCCATCCACGTAGGGATTAAATATCATGGCCTTTCAGAAACCTCTCCCAACCCCTCCTCTGAACTGCCTCTACTTTTTGCTATCTCAATTTTGGTACCTGTCCCATTTCTCCAGAGAGTTCTTCCCTGACCATCCCCTGCCCGTCAACCTCAGTGTGTTTTCTCTTGTTATTCTCACTTACAGCATCATGTTCTTTCCCTTCATGGCATTTATCCCAATTTGTAATTAAATATTTATCTGTGTGATTATTATTTCATGTTCTTTTCTGCAGCTGAGCTGTAACCTGCCTAAAAGCAGGGGACCAAACCTTGATTTTGTCCACTGCTGTTGTCTCACTCCTGGAACATAGTAGGTGCTCGATATTTAATGACCAAAGGAAAGTGCATACATATCACTTCATTTACTACTCAGCAGGCGAAGCAAGGCCAGGGACCAGCCTTATTCGTGCATAGGTCCCCTGGGTACTTAGCAAACTCCTAGCACATATTCAATGCTCAGTGAGGACCTATTTGAGAAAATAAATCACATGAGCTTCCATTACCAGGTTTGCTCAATTTGCTCTGGCCTTTTCCAAGGCAAACACCTCTTCCTGGACCATCACCATTTCTGTTACTCCTCTTTCTCCAACTTTTTGTCTGGAAGATTTGGGTATGTAGTGGACAAAGCTTCCACAGATCAATACCTAACTCAGGGGTTTACAACTTTTGCCTACTGCCTGCTATGTAAAAAAAACTTTTCTGGGACCCGGTCAAGGCTGTTTGTTTCCATGCTGTAGATTCTGTGCTGTCACGGTGGACTGGAATAGCTGCCACAGAGACCGTATGACCCATGGACGTAAAATATCAGTGAACTGAGACTTTACAGAAAGACTTTGGTGATCCCTGCTTTGGCTTAATAGCCTTGAACAAATAGTTTAAAACTTTCTGAAACTCAGATTTCTTATTTGTAAAAGGATTTATAATACCCGCTTCATACGGTGGTTGTGAAGGTTCACATATGGTAGTTCAATAAATGTTTGCTTTTTCTCTCTCTCTTTTTTTGTAAAGAGAATTCTGGTCCCTCTTCTGGATTCTCAACAGAACCCCTGTTTGTAGTCACTTATTCAACAAACAGTTACTAAGCACCAGTACTCTTGCCTGGAAAACCCCATAGATGGAAGAGCCTGGTAGGCTGCAGTCCATGGGGTCGTGAAGAGTCAGACAAGACTGAACGACTTCCCTTTCACTTTTCACTTTCATGCATTGGAGAAGGAAATAGCAACCCACTCCAGTGTTCTTGCCTGGAGAATCCCAGGGACGGGGGAGCCTGGTAGGCTGCCATCTATGGGGTCGCACAGTCGGACACGACTGAAGCGACTTAGCAGCAGCATGTGCTAAGTATTTTGTTAGAGGATTCAGTGGTGAACAAGACACAGACTCTGACCTCAGGGATCTCCTGATCTGTGAGGGGAGAGAATAAACAGGTAGCCCAACCCCAACATGATAACTGCTGGAGAGCAGGAACCCGGGGAGCCTAGGAGGCATCCCCGAGGAAGTGATGGTTAAGCTGGAACCTGAGGAAGAGAAGGTGGGTTAGCCAAGGGAAGAGACCTTAGAAGAACCAATCCTGGAATGATCACTATGCTTGTACTTCCATGATGGTGTGATGGCTGGTTAACTATACCAGTCCTCCTGGAGATGAAGCTACAGATGGAGAGCAGTGAGCCACGAGGCTGGGCAAGGCAACAGGAATTTGTCTTGAAGAAGTCTCTTGCTCTAGGCCCATCCCCAGGAATGTGGGTGCAGAGTCCTGGGGTGGCCCCTGGCTGAGTGTGGCTTGGGCTGGTGCTATGCGATGAGGAGTTTGGAGCCCTGACTCCTGGGGGTGGGGTGAGCATGTCTTGCATTTCAAAAAGAGGAGTATTAAAACTGTATCTGTTGCAGACAACCTCTCCATTCGACAAAGATTCAGGAAAAGATATGTGTTTTCCATAAGACTTCAGTGTCACCAATGGAAGAGCCTGCAGGGACGGCTGAAGATGCCTCATGAGGGATGATCAGGTGACTAAGTGCTGTTTGGGGTGACAGCACCCTCCCCCCAAGTCCACCACCTGGATCCAGCTATGTGTTACTATGAGTAAATCAGGAAAACCTAGACAACTGCATTTTGATATTGACACCTAACCTTCACTGAGTATTTACTCTGTGCTAGACACTCTTCTATAAGCTTTCTATTGGTGAGTGTATTTCACACACAGACCAGTGTACCTGTGAGGAATGGACTATTACTATCCCATTTGGCATTTGAGGAAGCTGGGATCCAGAGTATGTACGAGGCACAGCTGGAGCCAGGATTTGAATCCAGGAACCCTGACTGGATTCTTTACAAAACCCTAGGTGAGGAGTGGGGATAGGGAGACTAAACAGCTGGCAAAAGAAAGACTCTAGGCTGCCAGTTTTAGACCTCTGATTAAGGGGATGAAAATGAACTTCATAAATGTAAAATGATGATGGATTAAAAAATTTGAAACATTGCTCTTTCAAAAGCTGCCTTGTCCTTTCTTGGATCAAGATGTACCAGGCATTAGGCAAGGATGCCTGTGATATGGTTCTCAAGCTTCAGTGTGCATAAGACCTTTCCTAGGATGTTTGTTTCAAATGCAGATTCCTGATCTTGTGGTGAGAGCATTTGATTCAAAGACTGGGACAGGGCTCAGGAATATGCATTTTAGCATGCACTCCAGTTTGATTCCACTGTGAGTGAATCCAGGACCACTTTTCAAAAAGCAGTACAATACAGTAGATCAGGAAAGGTCTAATCCAGCCTCCAAGAGGGTGATTAACAAGGTGAGATTCTGCTTCTGTTTCTCAGCATCAAATCAAGGAAAGAACTCTGCATTTGAGATCAGAAATAATGACCACACCACTTCCCAGCCACATGCCTTTCCCTGGGGAAGCCACTTAATCTCTCAGGCTTGGTCTCATGAGTTTCTTCATCTGTAAAGTAGACATAATGTGACAAGGACCAAATTTATTAGCTTCTTAGCTATGTAGTATTGAGAACATCATAGAACCTCTTTGAACCTCAGTTTTCTCATCAGTAAAATGGTTAATAATAATAGTGAAGACCTTATGAGGCTGTCTAATAAAATTATTTTATTACATAATAAATAATATATTTTATTAAATAATAAAAAATAATTTACAAATAGACTATTGGGGAAATTAAATGGGAGGGAAGGGGAAATAGGTGATTAAGAGACTGTTGATAAATGTTTTTGCTCTGCTCCCTCCTACCTTTATTGGTCCAGTTAACTGCTTCCTCTGGGTGAATTTATCGCTTTGAAAGGAGTTGCTCATTCACAGTATGCATTTAGGTCAGTTGGTTAAGATGTGGAGTTAGTGAGATCCCAACTGTGGTTTGATCCCTAAAGTGTTGGGGGATTTCGTTGTTTCTATTCAGAAGTTCCCCTCACCCATAGTGGGTTTCCTCATTCCGGCCAGCAGGCCCTGCCAACCTGGAGAGTGGGCAGATGAGGGTAGACAAGGGAGGCCAGGCAAGGGAGGAGGTCATCCACCACCAGTACTGGCCACCCCCCTTCAGAGGACACAGGTTTCTCTCAGCAGCAATCAGCAGTGCATCCTTAAATGGGAAGACAGTTCCCTTATCATGAGTTTGTTAACGGAAGGTTTAGTGGGGCTGGAAGAGCTCACTGGGCATTCTGGAAGGCCAGTCAGATCAGGCTGGCAAGTGGCCCCAGCCATCCTTCTGGGTCCCTGGGGAACTTTGGAAGCAGCCCCCGGGCCCGTTGCCTAGTCTCTCAGGAGGATCTTCGTCTATCTGGGCAGGGGGAGTCTGGGAAAGTATTCCGGTCTTCAGGAAAAAACTGACAGAGGAAAACTTGTTTATGGAGAAAATGCCAACGGAAGGGGTGATCCAGAGTATGCCATGTGCTCCATGCAGCCTGCCTTGATACCATCCCCACCTTCAGGGGGCACAGACTACTTCCTGCTGTGGGCCTTCCCTGCTTCACTGTACCTAACTGACTATTCATGGGGATGGTTGGTTACATGATACTTGAAATGCTATCCTTGAAAAAAATAGAAAATTACAGATAGTCTCAGGACCACTTTGTCCTCCATTCTCAATCCAGTACCCTTCTGAGGTACTCTTGTTTTTACTCTTGTGTATATCTTTCCAGATGAATAATAGTAATAATAATTACTATTGCATTAGTATTGATGCTAGCAAACATCCACTGAACACTGACTATGTACCACTCTTACATTAGCTCCCTTAATCTTCACAACAGCTCCATTTTACAGATGTGGAAACTGAGGCTCAAAGGATCTCAGAAATGTTCCCAAGGTTGTACAACCAATAAAAGGGATAATTAGAAGGTGAGCCCTGGAAGGATGAGTCTAGACTCTTGCCCTTTGCCATTGTGTTACGCTGTCTTCTGCATACTTATTTATATGTTCGTTGAAGATAAATGCTGTGTGTGTCCATGCGAATGTGTGGGCAGAGTGGATTAATTTTAAATCATAAGTGGTATCATCCCCAAGTTCAATTAGCAATGTGCCTTGGAATTTTTGCCATGTCAGTAGAAACAGACTTACTTCATTATCTTTGATATCTGTTAAGCACTTCATGGATTGCAAACATATAATCATAGATTTTTTTTTTTAATTACCCTGCTGATAGAACACAGTTAGGCTTTTCCTTTTCTTCTTTATTTTAATCTAAATTTTATCTTTATGTTATAATTAAGAGTTTACATTTTTAAAGACAGGATTTGCATTTCGACAAAGGATGCACGTTGGCTGTGCATTCTTTCTCAGCTCTGTGTCTCTTGCCCCATGTAGAAGCACATCAGTCCTGTACTAGATGGGGCCATGTACTAGATGGCAGACCACGACCGAGTTCTTTCTGCACCCCCATGCTAGAACTGTGCCTGGTGTGTAGCAGGGGTTGCGACTTGATGAATCAATGACTGGATGATGTCTTAGTTCTATTGCTGCTTAATAAGCTACCATGACACGTAGTGACTTAGAAGAGCACATGTTTATCATCACACAGTTCTGGTGGATCAGGAATTCAAGCAGAGCTCAGGTCTTGGGTCTCAGGGTCTCTTCTGGTTTGCAATCATGGTGTCAATGGGGGCTCACAGGTCTCAAGTCTCAACTGGTGAAGCGTCTGCTTTCAAACTCGTGTTGCTGTTGGTAGAATTAAATTCCTCATGACTGGTGGAAAGAGTGCTTCCGTTCCTCTTGTCTATTGACAAATAGGCCTCTCCAACATGGCCATTTGCCTGATCAAAGTGTGCAAGCTGAGAGGATAACAGAGTTCTGGCAAAACTGGAGTTACAATCTTCTGTGATCTAATCACAGAAGTGACTTTCCCATCACTTTTGTTGTGTTCTATTGATCAGAAGGTCTTCCCTGGTGGCTCAGACAGTAAAGCGTCTGTCTACAATGCGGGAGACCTGGGTTTGATCCCTGGGTCGGGAAGATCCCCTGGAGAAGGAAATGGCAATCTACTCCAGTACTATTGCCTGGAAAATCCCATGGACAGAGGAGCCAGGTAGGCTACAGTCCATGGGGTCGCAAAGAGTCGGGCACGACTGAGCAACTTCACTATTCACTATTGATCAGAAGCAAGTCACAGTCCTATGTACACTCAAACGGAGGAGTTTACATATGGGATGAATACCAGGAAGTGTGAATCACTCAGAGAGGTTAAGTGATTTACTTAAAATCGCATAACCAGCAAGAGGAAGAGCCAGGATTTGAATCTAGGAATTATCCTGAGTTTAAGCATTAAAACAGGCCATTAGGACCTAAGGTTTGCTTGACATATTCTCAAATACAAGGGGCCATGATGGCAGTGTTACAAAGAAGCACCCTGGTGTGGTGGAAAGAGAAGAGGATGTTAGCAGCAAGAGACCTAAGTTTGAATCCTAGCCATGCATCTTCTAGCCCTATGACTCTAGGCACTGCCTCCAGTGACCCTTACTGAGTCTCAGTTTTCTAATCTGCAAATGGGATGGTTGTGAAGGTTAGACATGATAATAAATGGATGTAAAGTCCTGCTCAGAATGCTCAGCAAGAAGTCTGCACCCCATGGATGCAGCTGCTACTTTCATGGAAGCTGGCTGGGCAATGGCATTGTTTATAAATATATATTACATGCTTTTGAGAGGTTCTTCAAAACCCAGTTATTAACTGTTAATGGTCTCAGTCTGGGGCACTCCTTCTGAGGTGTCACTTATGATGGCTGTTTTCTGTTTGTTGATTTTGCACACACAAACCCAGTTGATTAAGAACTGATGAAAAAAATAGTAATTCAAGCAAATGAAAGGATGTTCCATGAGAGGAAATCTTGACAACCGTGAAATTAGTGCATGAGTATGGTTGCCATGGTTAATCATGACTGAATAACTGGCCTCAGTCGGAAACTGCCACATTAGACAACGAATATCAAGAGAACTTACCCACTGGGCACTGAGGACAACACCCAGAATGTGCATACTAAGTTGGGGGGGTTAGGCAGATGGTCACCCCGTGGTACGATGGGTTTCAGACCAACTGAGAAATTAATAAACATAGGAGTGAGATCAAAATATATATAGGAGGGATCAAAATATCAAACTTGTTGCTGGCTCACCTAGATTGAAGAATATAGCTTGGACTTGTGACTCTAATCAGTTTTCTTAATACTCCTCCTCTGGTCTAGAACTTGAAACCTTCTTAAAGGGAGGGCTAGGAATGAAGCGAGGGCAGGGTGGTGTGTAATGAAAGCATAGGGGGATGATGGAATGGTAAGAGAAGGGGAAACAGAGGCAAAGAGAAGAGGAGAGAGGAGGAAGTGGAGGAGGTAGGAGATACTAAATGTCAAAAGGTAACAATGGGCCTGTGGAGCTCAGATGCTTGTCAACTAACCAATGATGTGCCTCTCAGGAGGAGGAGTCAGTGAGAGGCAGAAGGGAAGGTAGAGTCTTATTCACCCAGTGATGGTACAGCTCTCTATTTTATGAAGCAGTCTAGACACTTTGTGAAGGAGGGTCTGGTTCCCCCCTTTCATCAGAGAATGATCATTGTAATTATACCAAATATTTACTGAGTTTATACTATGTGTCAGGCATTGTGCCAAGTCTTTTAAATAAATTATCTCTTTTAGTCCTCACAGGAATCCTTTGAAAGGGAGAATAAAATTAGACCCATTTTATAAGTGAGGGTGTCACGGGGACTGTGACACCTTGTCAACTAGCCAAGGTCCCACAGTGAGTAAATGTCAGCCTGAGAACCAAATACAGGTCTGTCTGCTCTGAAATCTGTGTTTTTAAAATGGCAGTTTCTGGAAAGATGATCCATGTGCTTCCTGAGTCAGGATCATCAGGATGTGTTTAAAATGTGCAGATTTCCAGCCTGCCTGACTCAGGAGGTCTTGAGGACTAGAGCAACGATGTGCAGTTTAAGCAAGGACACTTGGTGATTCTAATGCACACCAAATTTGCCTATGATTGCCCTGGAAGGACGGATTTCCAATTCAGCTTTTGCTAATTTACCTTTGGGACAAGAAAATGGGTACTTGTTTGCAAAGAGGATCTTTCCTTACTGATTTTTACTAATTTATTGAATCTGGCAGCTCACTGGGAGCTGGATAAGCTCAGCCTCCCTCCTCTTAGATATCTGAACTCCTGCAAAGGTCTGGATGTCACTCCTCATATATCTTTTCTTTACAATATTCAATATAGAGGTTTTTTCCTTTTGCATAGTGGTGATCTTTATACCAACAGAGGATAAGAAAAGGGGCACTGCCTTCTCAAAAGCTGAGCCCCCCTACCCACGTTTGCTTTTCAATACATGACTATTTACATAGACAGGCATAGTTGAATACATTCATTTGCGTAGATTTGCATTCATTGGGGATGTGCTTGGATTCTTTTTATTCATTTGGATCTATGCTTGAGTGTGTTCTGTATCTTACAACTTCCTACCCTCCCATTGGACCTAATTTAACTCTGATTTCAATGGTTTTACTTACTTTTTTTCAGTTAAAATCTTTTTCCCCATGGTGGATAGCTAGCTTTGGAAATCTAACTTGATAACTGGGACAGATGCAGTTTCTTTTATTGGCCAATGGGAGACAGTGAGAGCAGTGATGAACAGCATGGATTCTGCAGTTGGATCTGGGTCCAAATCCTGGTTTATACAGTTGCTAGCTATATAACACTGAGTAGGTCACTTGACTGCACAAAGCTTTGTTTTCTCAATGACTTACCTAATAATGCTGTGGGGATTAAATGCATGTAAAGTATTTGCCCGGTGCATAGTTCATACTACCTGGCACATGACTTAAAAAATGGGAGCTCCTGAAAAGTATGATTTAACCTGGCTGGATACCCATCTCATTTCCTCTTCCTGGGAATATAGGAAGAAGGTGTTCCAGCCTTCTATACAATGAGATTGGGGCCATATGATTGGATTCTGTCCAGTGGAAATGGATTAAAGTGATATGACCCTCTTTTAGTTGTTGTTGTTCAGTCGCTCAGTCGTGTCTGACTCTTTGCGACCCCATGGACTGCAGCATGCCAGGCTTCCCTGTCTTTCACTATCTCCCGGAGTTTGCTCAAACTCAAGTCCACTGAGTCGATGATGCCATCCAACCATCTCATCCTCTGTCGCCCCTGTCTCCTCCTACCCTCAATCTTTCTCAGCATCAGGGTCTTTTCCAATGAGTCAGCTCTTCACATCAGGTGGCTGAAATATTGGAGCTTCAGTTTCAGCATCATTCCTTCCAATGAATATTCAGGACTGATTTCCTTTAGGATTGACTGGTTTGATCTCCTTGCTTTCCAAGGTACTCTCAAGAGACTTCTCCAGCACTGCAGTTAGAAAGCATCAGTTCTTTGGTGCTCAACCTTCTTTATGGTCCAACTCTCACATTTGTACATGAGTACTGGAAAAACCATAGCTTTGACTATTTGGATCTTTGTCAGCAAAGTGATGTCTCTGCTTTTTAATATGCTGTCTAGGTTTGTCATAGCTTTTCTTCCAAGGAGCAAGCGTTTCTTAATTTCATGGCTGCAGTCACCATCCAGAGTGATTTTGGAGCCACCAAAAATAAAGTCTGCCACTGTTTTCATTGTTTCCCCTTCTATTTGCTATGAAGTGATGGGACTGGATGCCATGATCTTAGTTTTTTGTATGCTGAGTTTTAAGCCAAGTTTTTCACTGTACTCTTTCACATTCATTAAGAGGCTCTTTAGTTCCTTTTTGCTTTCTGCCATTAGGGTGGTATCATCTGCATATCTGAGGTTATTGATATTTCTCCAGATAATCTTGATTCCAGCTTGAGCATCATCCAGCCTGGCATTTTGCATGATGTACTCTGCATATAAGTTAAATAAGCAGGGTGACAATATACAGCCTTGACATACTCCTTTCCCAATTTTGAACTAGTTTGTTGTTCTTCTACATCTGGAAATTCTCAGTTCATGTCCTATTGAAGGAATTTGAGCATTACCTTGCTAGCATGTAAAATGAGTAAAATTGTGTGGTAGTTTGAACATTCTTTGGCATTGCCCTTCCTTGGGATTGAAATGAAAACTGACCTTTTCCAGTCCTGTGGCCACTGCTGAGTTTTCCAAATTTGCTGACATATTGAGTGCAGCCCTTTAACAGAGTCACCTTTTAGGATTTGAAAGAGCTCACCTGGAATTCCATCACCTCCACTAGCTTTGTTCATCATGATGCTTCCGAAGGCCCACTTGGATTCACGCTCCAGGATGTCTGGCTCTAGGTGAATGATCACACCATCGTGGTTATCTAGGTCACTAACACCTTTTTCGTACAGTTCTTCTGCGTATATACTTGTCACCTTGTCTTAGTACTTTTTGCTTCTGTTAGGTCTATACCATTTCTGTCCTTTATTGTGCCCATCTTTGCATGAAATATTCCCTTGGTATCTCTAATTTTCTCAAAGAGATCTCTAGTCTTTCGCATTTTATTAATTTCCTCTATTTCTTTGCATTGTTTACTTAGGAAGGCTTTTTTCTCTCTCCTTGCTGTTCTTTGGAACTCTGCATTCATATGGGCTTGGCCACAAACTCCCCTATAAATTGTTCATGATCTCTCTTTGACTTTTGCAGTGACTATTCAGGCCACATTTTGAAGTTTATACACTATACTGTACAATGAACCATGACCTGTGAAAAGGAGATTTCCAGGAGAGCTTCTCAGCCTTCATTGGACTGTGATGTGTATAAGACATGAACTTTGGTTGTTGAGGCACTGGGATTTTGGAGATATTTGTTACAGCAGCTATTGTCAACTGCCCTGACTGATACAGCCAGGTATTCTCTGTCCCCCAGGAGGATGAGGGCAGGAGAAAGAGGGACCAAGTAAGCAGGAACTGTGGTGTCTAGGAGAAGATGTGGAATTTGGGTCAGACATGGTTACTGGCTGCATATCCAGTATATACAACAGTATACACAAAAATCAGCTTTGAATTTATAAAAGATTGTTTTCTCAAATGTATACCACTATGTCTAAAACTTAAATTTCAGGGTTAATTTGAGAATTAGGAATAATGCATGTGAAAGCCTAACATAGAGTAGATGCTCAATAAGTGGTAAGTGTTATTGTAGTTATTTTTCAACAGCCTTAAACCTTTTGCCCAAGTGTTAGCAATTCTGATGTCCTAGGGTTAGGATGTGTCAGGGAGTGAAGGGTTGGCCAAGCTGGCGTCTAGCTAGTGCCACAGTAGAACATTCTACTTTTGATGGGCCAGGACAAACCAACAGGCAAATCCAGAGACTAAGTGTATACCCTCAGTCCTAAGGCAGCATTTCTCAAAGTATGATCTATAGACTGCCCTTTTGTATAGTCCTGGGGTACTGTTAAAAAATGACTATTCATTGGCCCAACCCCAATCAACTAAATCAGACTCTAGAGTTGTGGGTACCATTAGCTGTGTTTTTAGTGAGATCCTCCAGATGGTTTTGAATACCCTAAAGTTAGCATCACTGATATAGGACAGTCACTAATCAGAGACTGTCTAAGATAAGACTAGAAGGAGAGTTGGTTAACAGTAGTAATGGTTGCCATTTCTTGTTAACCATGAAAGTAATTGCACCTTATAGGTGTCCTCCACTATTCAAACCTATTTATTTCCTTACTTTCCATAGTGAGAATTCTGCTAGAGAAGATTGCCTGTATTAACTCATTCAGTCACCACTCAGCAAGAGCTCTATATTAGTTTCCTGGGGTCACCACAACAAATGACCACAAAGTGCTGTCTTAAAACAACAGAAACTTATTCTCTCAAAGTCTTGGAGATCAGAAGTCTGAAATCAAGGTATTGTCAGGGCCTTGCTTCCCCCAAGGACTCCAGGGAAAAATCCTTCCTTGCCTCTCTTAGCTTCAGGTAGTTGCCAGCAATCCTTGATACTTCTTGACTTGTGGCAGCATAACTCCAGTCTCTGCCTTCCCATAGCCATCTTCCTTCTGTCTGTCTGTGTCTTCGTGTCTGTCATAAGGACATCAATATTACTAGATTTAGAACCCAACTCAATTCAGTATAATTTCATCTTAGCTTGATTACATCTGCAAAGACTGTTTCCAATCAGGAGATTAAGGAGAATAGTATTCAACCCAATGTAGACTATTATTAACCCACTTTACATAGGGCTAAATGTAGGCTCAGAGAGATCACTCAGCTTGTAGAGAGGGGTGCGTGTATGCATGCTCAGTCTCTCCAGTCATATCCGACTCTTTGCAACCCCTATGGATGGTAGCCTGCCAGGCTCCTCTGTCCATGGGATTTCCCAGGCAAGAATACTGGCACGGGTTGCCATGCCTTCCTCCAGGGGATCTTCCCAACCCAGGGGCTGAACCTGCGTCTTTTATGTCTCTTGCATTGGCAGGTGGGTTCTTTACCACTAGTGCCACCCGAAAAGCCTGTAGGTAGGGGTACTGGGGTTCAAATCAAGGCAGGCTCAGTCCAGAGCACATGTTCTCTGCTGCCTTTCTGGGACACAGGAAGAACCTCAAGGATATTGTTCTGAATATCCTTGAGGTATCCTTGTCTGAATATGTGTCAGTGGCCATGTGCTTGGTGGGCAGATTGAACTGGTTTGAAAGTAGCCACTGAGCATGTGACTCATAGCGCAGGACAGGCTGTGGCAAGCTGGGGTGACTGGACTTATCTAATGACCTCTTTTTCAGCTTAGCCCTGTTGTTTCACTTTTCTATTGCTATTAAGTCCAAACTTAGTGGCTTAAAGCAATAACAATCTCTTATTTCTGTGAATTGACTAGGCAAAGCTGTTTACATAGTGTTGATTGGGTCACTCATGCTGGTGTGTTCAGTTGGGAGCTCCTTTGTACCTGGACCCTCTCAGCACATTTCTCACCTTTTAGGCCCTCTCCATGTGGAGGATAGTCTGGACTTCCTTACAGCATGGTGGCTAGATTCCAAGAGGAGTGTTCCAAGAAGGTAAGCCCATTGTTTAAATGCTTATTAAACCTCCTTGCATTGCACTTGCTTTGGTCTCATTGGTCAATTTCAGAGCCAAGAGTACAGACCAAAAGGCAATGGTGGCCACAATGGAATAGTTTATGAGCCCTACATTTTGGGGTGAGTCAGCAGCTGCTACATGCTTCCCTAAGGCCAGATAATCAGTCAGTCTCTTGGCCAAAGTCCTTCTCACTCATTGATCAGCTTTATGTAGCTTTCTGTGTTTGGAGACCTACCAATTAATTTGTGTGTAGTATTTGAACTATTATTCACACTCAAGCAATCCCAGAAGGCCAAGTTCCTGTCTGATGTGGGCACGATCCCCCTCTTTGGCCTTGTTTACTTCTAATGCCAGAGACAAACTTGCCTCTGGCCTTGATGCGATTGAGGACTGATGACTTCTTTTCTTCTGGTAGCTTTTCCCCTTGCTGCACAAGTGATATGGATTAATCATAACCCACATAGACAAACAAAAGGAAGAGAATTAAAATGACCTGTAGGGGCATACGCTGCACCCACCCCTCAGATTCTCCTAAAGAAGCATGTGTTGCCCAAATGCTGGGTCTGCTCCTGGTGGCCGGCCCTCTAGTACCATCCAATGACTGATGAATGCAGAAGCGTAAAGGTCTCAGCCCAACTTGGAACCCTTTGAGGGACGGACTGTTCTAGATCTATAGCTCCCTGTAGTGAAGTCTAAGCTCTCCCTTTGCCTGCTTCTTGCTTCCTCTTTCTCCCAAAGGTGTTGGTCCTAAGAGTCCTTCTCAATAAGCATGCTTTGTGCTAAACTCCATTTCAGAGGCTGCTTCCTGGGGAATCCATGGCAACATTGCACTTCATCAATCACAGTCTCAGGAGATAACCACTGTGACTATTCTGGCCATATCAGCGTGATGCTTTAAAACTCGCCATCTTTCATGTGTCTAGTTTTGCTTTGTTTTTATAAAACCAGGGTCACAAATGCTTGTGTTTGATACAGGCTGTATGATGGTTAAGAATGTAGACCCTAAAGACCAATGGTTTGGGTTCAAATTCCAGCTCTGCCATGGCCTGGGCTTGTCATCTTGGACACATTATGTAATCTCTCTGAGCCTTAGTCTCCTCATCTGTAAAATGGTAGATAATAATATGCCCTGTTTCTAAGGTTGTTTTGAGGAATCAAGAGTTAATATGTGGAAAGTGCTTAGAACTATAGAATAGAGTAATTCGTCAGTACATGTTAGTTGCTATTACGATTTTCATAACTGGGTTTTTTCAATATATTGTATCATTTTCCATGACACCTAATATATTTCTCTATCGTTGTTGTTAATGGCTTCATGACACTCTGTTGTAAGAGTGTACCATGCTTTATTGAACTGATCACCTATCATGAAAGGACATTCTTGGTATAGAGATCAGCATATGCAAAGGCCAAGAGGTTAAAGAGCATGTGGATCTGAAACTGATTCAGTATGGGGGAAATTGATGGAGGAGAGCAGAATCAGAATCAGACCCTGTAAGCCTTTGGCTGAGGTTTGGGCTTTACCCTATGGTTGGTGGTCCTAGTGGACAATGCCTCTCTCTGACAGAGCTGCAGACAGTAGACCATTGGTCTAGGACAGATTTTTATCAGAAAGAAGAGTCTTCTTGGGGACACATTAGGGTCAGCCTGGTCTTGATTCTTCAGGCTTTTTTGCTGGAGACAGAAAGCAGGGCAAGACGATGATGTGCTGTTTGCCTAGTTGCCTCCGGAGAAGCAGCTTTTGTCTGACCCTTTCATAAAACCCTCACATCCTGAGCGGTCAGGATGCTGCAAACTCCCTTATTTGGAGCATACAATAGACTCCTCAAATTGGATTCCTGGAGCAGGCAAACAAACCATCAGCTCATTGTTAGCTATTGTGGGCAGAGTCAATTCACTTGTGGTGAGGGATCATTAGCAAGGGCGAGGAACTCAAGTGCTGGGCCAGAGGGAAGTGAGCTCATGGGGAGGAGAACTTGCTTGCTCCTTCTTCACTTTTAAAAACCAATAAGCAAACAACATCCACTAACTCCTTCTTGGATGAAAGAAAAGAGGTTCTTGGTGGAGACTGTTTGGATTTTGAATTTGATGAAACCATTATACCTTGGAGCAGTCTAGGCTGCGGGAGGTGGAGAGTGTCACCATATATGGTTGTGTAGGTTGGGCACCGAACAACTCATTCACATTATAACTGATGGACTTGACAGCCTCTAGGGTTGTGCAGTGTTCAGCTGGAATGGTTTCATGCAGCAGCCCTTCTGTAGGTGCCCAGGAGAAGACTGACTCCTCAACTAATTACTTCCGGGGCTGGGAAGGAAGCAAGCACTGGCCTTCTGATTCCTGAAAGGAGAGAAAATAGAATTTCTCAAGTGTTTGCAAGGGAGGGAATATATTTATGATTGGAGATCCTCTTCCCTAATAGTTACTAAGCTGGCCAACTTAAAAAAAATGTATATTTTTATATTTGAATAGGCAACATTTCCACATGGTTCAAAATTCAAAAGGCTTGAAAAGGTTTTCAATGACAAGCCTCCCTTCTATTGTGTCCTCTAGATGTTACCTAGCATGGGCTCAGGGTACAAACATCACAAAAAGCCACACTCTTGACAGTAGGTGTTTGCAGCAAAGCAAGGGCTTATTTGCAGGACAGCAGGCAAGGAGAATGGGCAGCTTATGCTCCCCAGGCAAACTCCTTTCAGGCAGGAGTTTTTAAAGACTGTTAGGGGAGAGGGCTGTAGGCTGGTCATCAGCTGTTAACATTCTTCTGATTGGCTGGTGGTGAGGTAATAGGGTGATGTTTCAGGGATCTCAGCCTCCAGGCAGGTTAATTATAAAGTCGGGGAAACTTGGCTTTAAGGGGCCTCGGTTTCATAGACACTAAGGCCCCTATGTGTCTCAGTGAGGCCTTGAGATCCTTCGAGGCAGCTGACAGTGCTGGCTTGCCTTTCTCCTTGGCCAGCTCTTGATCTTATGTCAAGACTTCAAAAGACTTTCTCAGCCCACCTTATCCCTGCATCCAATCATCATTCTTGGTAGATAGAATTTGTCTTTCATTTAACAGCTATCTGACAGCCATCCAGCCTCCTTCTTTCTTTTCTTTCTGTTTTTTACCCCACTTTTTTTTGATCCCAGGGGACAGGGTTGAGTTTTTCATCCTCTTTTTCCTGGAGATTTCATGTATGTGGGAATGTGATTCACATTACTCTCCATTCTGCAGAAACCCAACTAGATTCTGCCTTAAACATCTGTAGTTTTGCCCATCAAGTTTTCTTCCCAATAAGGGGTCTCTGCCTGTATTCTCTTCTTTCCCCTTTCTCTCCCTCTTTTCCTCTCCCATTCTGCAGCCTCCAAAAGCCCCTCAAGTGTGTTAAGGAATTCTACTCCCACACTCAGCATCCCTTCTAAAGCAGGAGGGAAGCTGGAGATTAGTTACAAAGGACACTCTTGGCAGGGGTAGGGGTGAGGATAGGGCTAAAGGTGAAGATGATTTGTCAAAGGGAGGGGTGATGGGAGCAGTTTGCCCCAGTAGTATTTAATCTTGGCTCTCTGTGCACCAACTCAAAATAGAAATAGGGAGACAGAGTTATGGAGGAGAAAGAAAGAGTGGCTTTATTTCTTTGCCAGTAAAGGGGAAGCACAGTAGGCTAGCACCTCAAGAACTGAGCCCCACTCCCTGGTGAATAGAGAGAGATTAAATAGTTAGGCAGGGGCACATGATAAGGGTCAAGGCTGTAACAGTCTTGTATTTCTTCTTCTGCAAAGTTTCAAAGTGGTAGGATTGCTGACAAGATTTTCCAACACAAGAGATGACTCTACACATGTACATCACCAAATAGCCAATAGCGGAATCAGATTGATTATATTCTTTGCAGTCAAAGATGGAGAATCTCTATATAGTCAGCAAAAACAAGACCTGGAGCTGATTATGGCTCAGATCATCGGCTCCTTATTGCAAAAGTCAGGCTTAAATTGAAGAGAGTAGGGGAAACCACTAGTCCATTTAGGTATGACCTAAGTCAAATCCCTTATGTTTATTCAGTGAAGGTATTGAATAGATTCAAGGGATCTGGTAGACAGAGTGCCTGAAGAACTATGGAAGGAGGTTCATAACATGTACAGGTGGCAGTAATCAAGACCACCCCCAAGAAAAAGAAATGCAAGTAGGCAAAGTGGTTTTCTGAGGAGGCTTTACAAATAGCTGAGGAAAGAAGAGAAGTGAAAAGCAAGGGAGAAAAGGAAAGATGTACCCAACTGAATGCAGAGTTCCAGAGAACAGTAAGGAGAAATAAGAAGGCTTTCTTCAATGAACAATGCAAAGTAATAGAAGAAAACAGTTGAATGCGAAAGATGAGAGATCTCTTCAAGAAGACTGGAAAGATCAAGGGAACATTTTATGCAAGGATGGGCAAGATAAAGGACAAACAATAAGGATGTAACAGACACAGAAGAGATTAAGAAGAGGTGGCAAGAATACACAGAAGAACTGTACGAAAAAGATCTGCATGACCCAGATAACCACAATGGTGTGATCACTCAGCTAGAGCCAGATATCCTGGAGTGTGAAATTTGTGGGTTTTAGGAAGCATTACTACAAAAAAAGCTACTGGAAGTGATGGAATTCCAGCTGATCTATTTCAAATCCTAAAAGACAATGCTGTTAAAGGCTGCACTCAATATATCAGCAAATTTGGAAAACTCAGCAGTGGCCATGGAACTGGAAAGGGTCAGATTTCATTCCAATCTGAAAGTAGGGCAATGCCAAAGAATGTTCAAACTACCATATAATTGTGCTCATTTTACATGCTAGTAAGGTTATCCTCAAAATCCTTCAAACTAGGATTTAGCAGTACATGAACATGAACTGAGAATTTCCAAATGTACAAGCTGGATTTAGAAAAGGCAGAGGAACCAGAGATCAAATTGCCAACATCTGCTGGATCATAGAGAAAGCAAGGGAATTCAGGAATAAAACATCTACTACTGCTTCTGTGCCAAACCTTTTACTGTGTGCATCACAATAAACTGTGGAACATTCTTAAAGAGATGGGAATACCAGGCCACCTTATCTGTCTCTTGAGAAACCTGTATGTGGGTCAAGAAATGACCATTAAAACCTTACATGGGACAAAAAACTGGTTCAAAATTGGGAACAGAGTGAGACAAGGCTGTATGCAGTCACCCTGTTTATTTAACTTATATGCAGAGTACATCATGTGACATGCCAGACTGGATGAATCACAGGCTGGAATCAAGGTTGTGGGAACAAATATCAACCTCAGATATGCAGATGACACCACTCTAAAGGCTGGAAGTGAAGAGGAACTAAAGAGCCTTTTGATGAGGGTGAAAGAGGAGAGTGAAAAAGCTGGTTTAAAACTCAACATTCAAAAAAGTAGGATCATGGCATCTGGTCCCATCACTTCATGGCAAATAGATGGGGAAACAATGGAAACAGTGACAGATTTTCTCTTTTGGGGCTTCAAAATCACTTCAGATGGTGACTGTATCCATGAAATTAAAAGATGCTTGTTTTTTAAAGGAAAGCTATGACCAACCAAGACAGCATATTAAAAAGCAAAGACATCACTTTGCTGACAAAGGTCCATATATTCAAAGCTATGGTCTTTGCAGTAGTCATGTACAGATGTGAGAGTTGGACTGTAAAGAAGGCTGAGTGCCAAAGAACTGATGCTTTCAAATTGTTGTGCTGAAGAAGATTCTTGAGCGTTCCTTGGACAGCAAGAAGATCAAACCAGTCAATCCTAAAGGAAATCAACCCTGGATATTCATTGGAAGAACTGATGTTGAAGCTGAAAATCCAATACTTTGACCACCTGATTCAAAGAGCCGATTCATTGGAAAAGACCTTGATACTGGGAAAGATTGAAGGCAAAAGGAGAAGAGGGCAACAGTGGATGAGATGGTTAGATAGCATCACTGATTCAGTGGACATGAATTAAAGCAAACTCCAGGAGTAATGAAGGACAAGGAAGCCTGGTGTGCTGCAGTCCATGGGGTTGCAGAGTCAGACATGGCTCGGTGACTGAACAAAAAGAACCACAGGGCCTTAGTAGGTCCAGCCTTTTAATCTCGATGAGCCTCTCTAGTCCCTTCAATTTTGCCTCAAGTTGCTGCTCCTCCCTTGATTAGCAAGCGTTCGCCCTTTGGATCTCAGAGGAGGCCAGGGAGGCTGGGGTCTCGCCTACAAGAAAAGTGAAAGTATGGTGGCTCAGTCACGTCCGTCTCTCTGTGACTCTGTGGACTGTAGCCTGTCAGGCTCTTCTGTCCATGGGATTCTCCAGACAGGAATACTGCAGTGGGTGGACTATAACAGGTACACCTTTGGCTGATTCATGTTGACGTATGGCAAAAAACACCACAATATTGTAAAGTAATTAGCCTCCAATTAAAATTAAAACAAAAAAAAGAAATGAAAGACAAAAAGGCCTCCATGCCCAGGTGCCCCACAGGGACTTGCTCAGCATTAGTAGGAAATGGGAGGGGGTATTGTTGTCAGCAGAGAATTCAAATCAGTATTGAAACTATGATGGGCATCCTTTTTCCTTTTTTACTATTGACAAGCATTGGCCAGAAATTTTAAACTATGTCTGTGATAAAATAGTTTCCCTTCCCCACATGCAACTACAAGGTAGATTGAGAGCTAGGGAATACAAGAAGGGAAAAAATTTAAATCTAGGGTGGGACTGCTGCTAAGTCACTTCAGTCGTGTCCAACTCTGTGTGACCTCAGAGATGGCAGCCCAACAGGCTTCCCTGTCCCTGGGATTCTCCAGGCAAGAACACTGGAGTGGTTTGCCATTTCCTTCTCCAATGCATGAAAGTGAAAAGTGAAAGTGAAGACGCTCAGTCGTATCTGACTCTTAGTGACCCCATGAACTGCAGCCTACCAGGCTCCTCCATCCATGGGATTTTCCAGGCAAGAGTACTGGAGTGGGTTGCCATTGCTTTCGCCACAGCTAGGCTTAAATCCCAGCTTCAGTGTTTACTGGCTGTTGTGACCTTGGGTGAGTTACAACACTTCACAGAACTTGTGAACTGAGTATTGTACAACTTCAGGCATTGTTGGTAGCTTTATACAAGTTATGCCTGCCATTTGCTTGGAGCTGTTATTAATAGTAAGCACTTAACAAACGTTAAGACAAGACTGGGTTTCCTCGCTAGTGCACTCTTCTGGGTTATCTTGACCTTTCATAGGCTTCCCAGGTGGCTCAAGTGGTAAAGAATTCACCTGCCAATGCAGGAGAAACAGGAGATGCGGGTTCGATCCCTGAGTAAGGAAGATCCCCTAGAGGAGGAAATGGCAATCCATTTCCTCCACTATCCATCACTATTCTTGCTCAGAAAATCCCATGGACAGAGGAGCCTGGAGGGCTATAGTCCATGGAGCCTCAAAGAGTTGGACGTGACTAAGCACACACTCAAGCAAGATGCCCAACTTTCATTGCCTTTGAGCTATTTTACAACTTTGCATCTTGCAGAAAACTGATAATAATGCAAATGATTCTTGTCCATTGAAATGTAAATGAGCTGTGTCTAGTAGAATGCAATTGATTATGATTATGTGAATATTGAGTTTTGCATTTATTAAGCAAATTTTATTTCTGGAATCCTGATTATGCCCAAGTGTCTGTTCTTTGGCTTCTCCTTTGAACCACTGCTAACATATTTCTGACTTTCTCATTAATGAATGAGTTAAATAAAATCTTTGACATGTGTTTACATTTGTATGAGGGTCAATATTTCACTTGTTTTATTTATTTATTTTTCTTCTTTTTTAAATAAAATAATTCTCCTGAATTATTTTATAATTATTTCAGGAAATTATGAAATTTCCCACCTCCCTCCCCATCCCATCCCTCTGGGTCATCACAGTGCACCAGCCCTGATTCACTTGTTTTAAAAACATTATCTTTTAACATTTGTGCTATTTTTGTTCCATTTCATAATGAAAGAAACCACAGCTCAGCTCCCCTCTTCACATCCTAGATCCCAAAACAGAAGAAAGCTCTTTCGGGCTGTGTGTGTGTGCATGCGAGCTCATTAGTGCCCAGTTCAAAGAGGCAGAGCTGGCCAGTGGTGGAAAGAAGTCTGTGTGGCCTCGAAGGCCTCATGCTTCCCTGGTTTCTCTCTCTCTGATCTCCTTGTGTGTCACCACTAAGCTGGGTGGGCTGTTTGCCTTTTCTCTATTGACTTCTGTGCTCTCTGCCCCAGTCTAATTTCTTTTCTAGATTCCCTTTCCTTTCTTTACTTTTACTGTTTTGGCTACAAAAACAAGAGATGCTTAACTGTAATGATTATGTTGACTGAATGATCTAAACCTGTTGTTGATTTAAAAATCAAGGGACTTGAGAAAAAAACGATAAACAAAGTTAAATGCTTTTAAGTGGGAGTGTAGTGGAAGTGAGAAATAGATTTAAGGGCCTAGATCTGATAGATAGAGTGCCTGATGAACTATGGAATGAGGTTCGTGACATTGTACAGGAGACAGGGATCAAGACCATCCCCATGGAAAAGAAATGCAAAAAAGCAAAATGGCTGTCTGGGGAGGCCTTACAAATAGCTGTGAAAAGAAGAGAAGTGAAAAGCAAAAGAGAAAAGGAAAGATATAAGCATCTGAATGCAGAGTTCCAAAGAATAGCAAGAAGAGATAAGAAAGCTTTCTTCAGTGATCAATGCAAAGAAATAGAGGAAAACAACAGAATGGGAAAGACTAGAGATCTCTTCAAGAAAATTAGAGATACCAAGGGAACATTTTATGCAAAGATGGGCTCAATAAAGGACAGAAATGGCCTGGACCTAACAGAAGCAGAAGAGATTAAGAAGAGGTGGCAAGAATACATGGAAGAACTGTACAAAAAAGATCTTCACGACCCAGATAATCATGATGATGTGATCACTAATCTAGAGCCAGACTTCTTGGAAAGTGAAGTCAAGTGGGCCTTAGAAAGCATCACTATGAACAAAGCTAGTGGAGGTGATGGAATTCCAGTTGAGCTGTTTCAAATCCTGAAAGATGATGCTGTGAAAGTGCTGCACTCAATATGCCAGCAA